>OMNN01032176.1:3052-48005 GCA_900302755.1 Chromis chromis | reverse complement strand
GCATCTCTTTTTAACAGACCAAGGTTTAGCTGTTTGGTTAAAGGGAGGTTTGACTAAACGAGGACGTCGGTGTCTTCATCAGGGGTGGGACAAATTATGGATACAGTGATATATCGTTCACTCTAATAAGGCACTCTAAACCCTGCCAGATCCCCCTGCCAGCTGCCATTTCCCCAGCATCACTACTTAATGACTCCACACGGTGGCGTTTATCACATGAATGAGGGAGATTTGAGGGAAATGAATTGGCCCAAGAAGAGTTTGTACAGGTAGAATGGAACTACTGACTACTAACTATTTTAATTTAAATTTTTTGCTATTGTTGTATAGGTTTGTGGTGATTTTGAATTCAATTCTGTAAGCTAGGTTATATTTGTTCTCACATAGGCTACTTGTATATTGAATTTTTTAAATGATTGTAATCTTGTATGTTTTAAAAAAGATTTGCTTAAAAGCCCAACTAGGGACAGGAATTGTGAATTAGCTGTAGCTAAAATTCTATATGCAACACATCAGATTCATGCTGCATTGAAACTATGTTAATTGCATTGTACCTATTAAATAAATAAAAATTGAATTGAATTGAATATAAATATGGATTAAAATAATAAAACACCCTTCTTTGCTCTAAGAAAAATGGCTCCCTTTTCTGACTCCCATTCTCCGACCTGCTCAGTAATTTCCACACAGTCCCTAACATCTGCTGTGAGTCAGTGCTGAGAAGCTGTGTGTGTTCATTTCGGAGGTCTTTACTCCCTTTGTCCTCGCTCTTCATAATCAAACAAAGATAAAAGTCATGTTGGGCTGGCATTTTCTTTTAAGGCCTCTGCAGTATCTACTGTGCTGTCTGCAGAGCCAGAGGGCAAATAATGACACAAAGCCGGCTGTACAACACAAAGACAGCAAGAGATCTCTGTAGTTAACCACCATGAAAGCTCGTAGGGCAGTTCATCATAGTGGGATGCGGTGGAGCTGGCCTTAGATATTTTATTCTCAAACCGGGGCTCAGTACACACATTACATTTGTGATACATCCCACACATTTCTCTTGAGAACAAAAATACAGGATTTCTCCACCCACTACCGCTCATGCCAAGCCATGCTGTCTCCCATGTTAATCGAGGTCAAGGTTCACGGTAAGGGTGCCCTTTAATGGGTACCCACTTGGGATGCCAAACAGTCTGAGGCTTTGTTTACCTTTTTTAAAAAATTCTTCACTCACAATCCAAGCTCAGCTGATATGCGCTGACCGAGAACAAGGCGTTTTTGTCTGACATGGGCCCGTTTGACATTAGCCAGAGCAACAAAGGGAACTGACTGTGGAGCTGGAGCCTGACCATGAAAATGACAAAACACAGGGAGAAATGACACGCTAGCAGCTGTAGCTAAGAGTTGCTATACAGAGAGGAACATGTTCTGACTAATTCAAACGTTTAAAAAAATATGTCACAACCAGAACACAAAGAGGCCTACTTTAAATTTACACTCAATTTGCATTGAATTACCCAGTGGACATTCTCCTATGGATTCAGCTGAAGGACACCCTCTAGTGTACATTTCGTGGTGAAACCCCCACAGCCCACCCTACTGCCTGACCCTGTACAGCCCGACTCAGGATCGACATTAGACAACACAATCAGAAGAATCTGGAAGTGCAACAGCGATGGAGCTATACAAGGCTGCAGCGATTTGTGAGTCAGAATAATGCTCCAAACCTATAAGAATAATTAGAAAACAACAAAACATTTACGTATGTGAGTTTAGAATCCTGCATGTGGTGTAAGAGGCAATAACAATGTGTTTTGGATATAAATTTACTAGACCTTGGTATATAAACTTGAATTTACAATCATCTCCAAATGTTCATGCACAAAATATTAGATATATATAGTCTTTTTTCTAATTCTACCACTATGAAAGCAAGGCCTAAATCTTTTATAGACTCATGCTGTTGTGGGAAATGGCCCCATCTAATGGTTTAAGCCAAAGCTGACGCTGCTCTTGGTTTTGTGGGAAAATGTGATGATAATTTGTCTAAATTGTAACAAGATAAAAAAAACCTTGTCGATCCTATGCTGGTGTCACAAGAACCATAAGGTGGAAGAGGAAGTATTCAGATACTTTACTGAAGTACAACTTGCAGTACAAGTCTGTAAAGATACTTTACTTCTGCATTAAAAATGCCACTTATGTAAAAGGAAACACATATTATAAGCAAATGTACATCTGCTGTACAAACCAAAAATACTTCATGTGAAAAAAAGAACCATGTGTTTGTTATGTTATTATATGTTGTAGTATTGTGATACACTAGTGTGTAGGAAGTATTGGGTGGCTCAGGTGGTAGAGTGGGTTGTCCACTGATTGCAAGGTTGGCAGTTCAATCCCCCTCCATATGTCAAAGCGTCCTTGGGCAAGACACCAATGGCGGGCAGCCCTGTCGCCATTGGTGTGTGAATGTGTATATGAATGGGTGAATGGGTAACACGTTCTTAAGTGCTTTGAGTACCACTAAGGCAGAAAAGCACTATATAAGTACAGACAATTCACCATTTCACTGCTACAGTTTGTTAGGACAACTAATTCTAACCATTTTATGCACTGCTGGGTGGTTTCAACCATAACAATGCACCATATTTTATAAACTGATCATATGTTTTGTATGTAAAATCTTCTTAACCCTCTCAGCCTTAAGCAGTTTCTGGGCCTTTTTTTTTTTTCTCCTGTCATGTTTTCACTCACTGTGGTGAGTCCTGCACCTCTATGGAAACAGCTCAACAACGGCTAAAAGGAGAGAGAACTAAAACAAGTTATGTAACACCTTAATTTATATATATAGAAAAAAAAGACAGAAATAAAAGTTACATTTCTTTGATTATCAACATGTACAACAAATTCTCAAGTCTCTGACGAGAAAAAAACCGGGGGAGTTCACATGCTAAAGATGTTCACTTATTCACATTTTTTCAACACTACTCTGCACATCAACTCTGAAGGGATACTTCACCATGCTGTATGTATCATACATGTGAAAACTTGCTCATCTGTATGACTTTTGAACCATGCTGGATTTATTTTATTGACTGAGTATATTTGTTATCATTTTAAATCTCTCTTGTCATCCCCTCTCGGCTACACAGTCTGCAGTTCAGCCGACTAATCACAGCATTTTTGTCTTGTGACTGTTGGTTGCAGTTGAGTCATAGCTTCTCAGCTGCACTGAGGACATTTTTGAGGAAAAATAAAGCGATTTTGATCAAATGTAGCAATTCTTTTTTTATATATATATATTTTTATGGGGGAGAGTTTTTCCTTTTTATTGATAGAGAGACAGAAAAAGTGGGGATAGAGAGGAGAGTGACATGCAGCAAAAGGTCTTGAGCCAGAATCGAACTCATGACCACTGCTGGGGGATTGAGCCCATGTGGTATTGCCTTAACTCAGTGAGCTAAACAGCAGCCCAAATGTAGCAATTCTAAGCTTAGATTGGGCCATTTCTCAGGGCAGAACCGAATGTCACACAATATTTTCACAGACTTATGCCTTTCAAACCTGGTGTGTTTCAGGTTCAGAGGGTTAATATGCTAAGTAACTATAAAAAGTGCAGCATTTTTTTAAAAACAGGATTTAACATATTCACACACCCAAAGAGTGATTTTCAAAGCAGTCACATTTATTTGTCTTTTTATACACATTTGCTAAGCAGCCTGTTGTGCTAGCAGTTGGCTTTGATAGGATTTACTATGGGATTTCCACAACGCTTACTAAAAAATAAATACAAGACAAAGTGTTCCACAGCTCAAAAATATACAAAGGTTTGAAATTAATGTAAACTTTGAAAACATGTATTTTTTTTTATACATAAGAAACAATTTAACAACATTTGTGACAATTCCAAAAAGTTATTGTATTTACAAATTTGTACAAAAAAGTCTGATACCTACAGTACAGTATATAGAGGTTGATCTGAAGTCCGAATGAAATGCATCTAGTACCGCAAGTCTTCTCTAGTGTTGGTTCGCGTTTTCAAGAATGTTTCAGTCAAGTAAACGAACGAGAGGAGAAAAATAATTCAATGCCACTAAGACGTACATGTTCTAGCCTTTGGCAGAAGCATCTACTGTATGTAGTTTCCTCCTAAAGCGAGTGTGAATATTACTCAAGGAAAACAGCTCCATGTAAGGATCTATAAATATCTCCAGGTACAGCAAGAGACAAATGAAACTTCACAAACATCACTTTATCAGTGCAAAAAAAAATAAAAAAAAGTTGGAATGAAGGTTCACAGACTTAACTCATTGTGTACCCTGTTATACTGGATGTCATTGCATTAGTACGGAGTGTCATTAAGGCCAAAATTACGTTGGTGTTGACAGTGTACCTACAGGGAAGAAGAGCATTCCACAGATCAATATGGCTACATAGATTGTGTCAACTTTGCATAATGGTTGAGTACCATCACCCCAATAAAAACCATGTATATATAAAATTACTGTGAATATGTGGGACCATAAAACCTGCCTCAGAGCGCCTCAGAGTTACAGCTAAAACCTCACGTGTAGCTTATGTCTGTTCATGCCATCGTTTCATGACATTTATGAGTTGCTTTCTTATTTGTCTCAGCAACCAGTGTCTCGAATACGATCTAAAATTTGCCTCTTATAAACAAAATAAGCATCTGAATAAACTATGTTATTAAAAAATATCAGCAATCCATTGCATACTTTCATGTTGAGATTTCGGTTATTATAAAGGCGTAAACCAGATCAGGTGGGAGATTTTTCTGTGTCGGTTATAAAAATAAATATATTTTGATTGTTCTGCGACACAGAAAATATGAAAGTTGTAGTTTTGATGGGGGGGAATAAAGACTGAGGAGCGTTTGATACAAAATAGCAGCAAATGCCAAAACCCAGAGCTTCCTCTTTTCATCAAACCCGACTCCACATTTAACCGAACATCCTCCATCAAAACTGGAAAAATCTCACAAAGAAAACACTCAACTTGCTGAGGCCCGAACTGCTTCGTCGCTTATCGTCTCCCGTTGAATAAAATAAGGCATATTTGATCCTCCTGAGCACTTTCCACTTGCCTCTTTCAACAATTCGTGAACACACCAAGTCAGCAAACCAGAAATGACCCTTGTTTCTTTTTTCTTTAAACCTCCTTATTCGCTCTCAGATTTCACCGCCTCCAACTTTTTTTGATCACTTATTTCATCTCCCGTGTTAACACTTGCTCCCCTCTTGTCTCCAGAGATTGTCGAAGTTAGTGCTTGGCTTTGACATTTCCTGTCTCACCGCTAATTACTCGTCTTATTTATTGCATGACAATTTTAGAAATGTTGTAATAATAAGTTTTCTTTGATATAATTTACTATATGCTTTAAAAAGGACAGAGTAAAAGATACAAACACATCATATCAAATGCTTTTTTTTTTTTTTTTTTTTTACGATAGAAGGACTGAAGGTTCACATTTTTTAGTTAGTCCTGATGTTTAGTTGGGGAGGGGGGATCAAAATAATTCAGTATAGAAGAAATGTACAAGTTGTGTGTCTGATTGCATAGGTATTCACAGAATACATACAGTTCATTTTCACAAGATACTAAAAAACTTAGCCTTTTAAAATTCTGGAGTAAAATCTGACAGCAGAACAGAGAAAATCAAACATGAATATACTGTAGTAGGGCTGAAGGAAGGCAACCAACTGGGTTACATGGCTTTGGGAAATGTGCCTTAAACTAACATTTAAAAATGTTGTTAGAACTACTAAATATGCTTCCTCTGTGGAACAGAACTGGATTGTTGTCTCTGATGATGATTCTTTTCTACTGAATGCAAATAATCAAATTTCTAATTCCAACTGTTAATTTCATAAAGGTGTGATTTTTTGAAAATTAATTTTGTATAAAACAGGTAAAATTGCCTCCATAGAATAATCAAAAAGAAAACAGCTTTAAAATTCATCCACAATAACTACATTTATGACTTATCTTTTACCAAAATGTTTTATCCAAATTAACCTCATCAGTTCTCCTGCCTTCACCTCATCATATATATTATATTTCATTCAGGTCCTTTTTTGTTTTAACTGTAAACTAATAAACTTATTTCAGTTCTGCTCTGTTCTACGTGGAGCCCTGTGATGAGCGGTCGTCGTGAGGGCTTCCGTCTGAGTTCTCCGTCTCGCCCTCGGAGATGGCCTGCATGGGCGCCGAGTACAGCCGGCCGCGCATGCCGTAGCGGCTGCTGTTGGCTGGTGGGGGGATTCTGGAGCGTCCCTGTCTGGAGGCAGCAGACGTGGGGAAGGATTTTGGGGAGAAGCCCTCAGCGTTGGCTTTGGGGTAGGGGCTGGAGAGCTGCTCTTGTCCTGACTGATGCTGCTGCTGCTGCAGGGGGGAGGCGGGCTCCTCGGGGTGTCTGGGCGACTCCGTAAGAGAATCTCCAGGTGTTTTAGGAGTGACAGGGCTCTTGAGGATCTCTGTAGCCGACATGCGGTAGCTGGAGTCCGATCGGCTTCCTTTTTTAAGCAGCAGCAGCTTGAACTCCTCGTTGGAGGTGCTGGACTTCTTTGCGTTCCTGTAGATGGGGCCGGAAACTCTCTGCAGGCCTGGTGGGGTGGCAGTGGCAGTGGCGGCGGCGGCGGAGGAGGAGGGTGATGACAGTGACACCGGAGAGCTCACAGTGCTGCTGGGTGGTGTGTTTCCAGACGCAGCACCAAGTCGGTTCCTCACAACCATCTCAGCGGAGTCCTTCCTCCCTAATACTTTCCTCTTAGACCTGTGGTGATAAAATTAATTAAAGAATCTCTGTAAACTGTAAAAAGAGTGAACACAAAGATGCAGCTCTAAAAAACACTCACCTGTGTATCATAGCGAACAGATCCTCAGTGGTGCGAGCTTTGGTGGGTGACAGAAACACGCTGTCATCCTCTGACCTCGACTCATCATTTAGTGGAGACACTGCACTGTCACTGGGTGTCGAGTCTGTTAACAGAAACATGTTTTAATATACCAACCAGTTTACCATGTAACCCGTCGTCTGGTAAATTGTACTATAAAAAGGCATAAATCGAGTTTCGAGAGGCCAAAATAGATTTTTCAAATAGCTTGCTTTGCACAAACAACACTCTAGAAGTTAAAAGGATATAAAACAGAGAAGATCTGTAAAACCACGTATTAAAAAGTAGCATTTTTGCCTTGTGGTTGTATGCCTCTGACAACCAGTCCAGTTGCAGTTACCATCCATGTCTGTCCAGACTTAACCTTAGACATTTTGGATATAAAATAACATTGATTTAAACTGGCAGAACCAACAGCAAAAACCAAGACAAAAGGTGCATGAGAAAGAGTGTAGCTGAGTAGAGAGAAACTAAACCTGCAGTTAAGAAGACAAATGTACAACATGCATTATTGATAAAGACATTAACTACCTTTACTGAAATAATCCTCCGTCTCTGGTGTGGAGTCCTCCTTGCCATCCTGCGAGGCACTTTCGGCTGAAACATCTGATGAATCGTTCTCCACTTCCCTGCTGCCTTCATCACTGATTGGACTCGCTTGCAAAGTCTCCAACTGGCTGTCAGTAGCAGGCACTTTATCAAGACTGTTGTATCTGTTGGGTGAACTGTGCAGAACAGAGGCAGGAGGACACGTTTCTTGTTCACACAGTTCGTTCTGTTGCTGTTGTAAAAGCTCTGATTGTGAGCCGAAGTCTCCAGAGCAGACGGGTGTTTCTACTGATTCTCTGAAAGTTTCTCCTTCCTCAGGGAGATCAACACCTTTCTGGTCTAAACTTGGGTCTGACTGCACACTCTTTAAAGAAGCCTCTCTGTCCTGCTTACTCCTCATCTCACTCTGACATGCTGCTTCTCCACTTATAAGCTCTTCGTTTGAGGTAAACACTGATTCAGACATCTCCTTTGAGGATGTGAAATGATTATGTTGTGAGTTGTACATTAAGGGACTCTTGAGCTCTAAAGATTTACTACTTGAAAGTGTGCTTGGTAAGTTCACAGAGGGATACTGGAGTCTGGAAACTGCTTTGTCATTGTGACTTTCTTCGAGTTCCTTACTGATGGGTCGGAGCTGTACTGAGTTCAGCACAGTAGGTGTGATGGAAAGTGGATGAGCGCTGAATATGTCTGAGCTGGGAACTGCAACAGGTTTGGCTGACACTGCAGGTCTTTGTTTGTTTTGATGGAGGATTTGTATCTGGCTCCTGTAAGCTGAGGCCTTGCTGCTGACACTCTGAAGGGCACTTAAGTCGAGGTGGGAGGGAGGGATGACCGGCAGCTCCAGATCTCTCTTTGAGGTCGCCCCCTCCCTGCAGGACAGCGACTGCAGTGACAGTGATGAAAGAGAGGACTTCCTCTCTGGGACTTTGGGCTTCCTCTTGCCGCTTGATGGCGACATCGGTCCAGGAAAGAAGGTGGAGGGAAATGAGGAGGTGGGTGTTTCTGACTGACTGGAGTAGCCGCTGGATGGGCTGGCCAGACCTGCCAGCTTCTCTGGGGATGTCAGCTTGAAGTCTCCCTCCACTGATGGCAGTGAGGGGGTGGTGGCTCTGGAGCCCGACTGGGACGTCTGGGACTCTGAGCTTTCCTGTGACTTGATGCATTCGATAACAGTCGTACCTGTTGCTGTGCTTGAGTTGGACAAGGATCGATAAGGATCACTGGATTTTAAATCATTCAGAAGCCAGAGATCTGCATAGTCTGACTGTACAACGCCCTCATCCTTAAATGAATGTGCATCTGTGGAGCTTAAAACGCCTAAATCAGGGAGATCAGCTGAGCCCTCAACCCCCCAAACCACAAGGGGCTCTCTGACCAGTGAAGAGTTTTCTATGTGACCCGGAGAGCTGGACAAAACCAGCTGCAGCTTTCTCTCCTTGGAATTCAGAGGAAGCTGCTGCCCGCACGTAATCTTTGGTTCTTTCTTGTCAGGGATGTTTCCCTCACTGCATATTTTTCTTAAGGAGGAACTCCTCTTAGGCGGAGACGGCCTCACCTTTGGTTTCCTTAAAGAGAGGCAGCGTCTCCCCAGAGTCATGTGACCACTGAAGTCAGACAGGCCACAATCAGAGCCAGGGGGTGCATAGTTATAAGTGAAGCTTCTGCTACCTTTTAGACCGCAGTCAAAGTGCATGGAGGTGTAGTAACCTTCAGTGTCTACAGAGTAGTGTGAGACGGTGTCAGCTTTTTCTGACGGAGGTTTGTCAGAGTAGCTGCTCTCGCAGGTCGCCATGCTGGTGAAGCTGGGGCAGCCCAGGCTGCTCTCAGCCTCTCTGCTTGGCTCAGGGCTGAAGTCCTGCGGGCGAGGAGGCTCCGGGTGGGAGTAACCCCACTCCCCCTCGATGGGAGTGCTGACCCCTACTTCCTCTAATATGTCCATAGCTGTGGAGGAGAAGGAGCCGGCCCGCTGGGTCCTCAGGCCGTGGTAGGGGTCCAGCATGAAGCTGGTCTGGTCATCATGAGTGTGAGTGGCAGCGTTGAGGGAGAGCTCAGAGTCACAGTGCGAGGAGCCAGTGAGCGGCGGAGACGCTGCAGGGGGGATTGTTTCTGATGTTTGGGATGGGCAGGTGGAGCTACTGCCACTCCAGTTCCCACTGGAGGACTGATGGTCGTCCTTATGGTCCATCTGGCCTCCCAGCACCCCTGCAGCTGAGACCGAGTGGACGGGGCTGCTGAAGGTGTCGGAACTGGACGAGATCTCACAGCTGCCCATGTCGGCCTTCCTGGGCAGGTGGGACCTGGTCCGCTCCATCCAGCTGCGCTCCGGACTCTCCGACAGCTGGTTGTACTTCAGGCTCCCCAGCTGGTGTTCGGGCATGGCCTGGTCGTCGGTGCTCTCTCCTTCATCCTTCAGAATCAGCTCCATGGGTCCAGGCAGGAAGCTCTCAGCGTTAAAGGGGGAAAGCTCCTCCTCATCGTCGCTGTCATTATGGCCGTTGTCTAACATCCGGCTGCCGTCTCGGGGCAGACTCCGGGAACGCAGGCGAGCTCCAATAGAAGCAGAAAACATGGCGTCGGTGCTGTCAGGCAGCGAGGAGATGTTGCCTGCAGAGTGGGAGAGGGAGAGGGAGACTCCCTGTCCTCTCTGGGCCCTGATCCTCCTACGAGACGGTGCTCCTGAGATCAAAAAGTCTTCTGTCTGACAACCGGAGTCTCTGGTGCTGAGATGGCTGGCCAGCTCCTCGTTGGAAGGAGTGATATCTGGACTGGCATGAACTATCACTGTCCGCTCTCTGGAACTGGGAGAGTCATCAGAGTCTGGCAGAAGAAACAAGCAAAAGAACTCTAAGCAAAAGAAAAATGCAATTTACACACGAAACCTGAGAAGAGCACACTTTGATGTTCTTTATACAGTGCTTCTTTCTTTAAGATGTATTTTTGGTCTTTTTATTTGGGCCGTTATTTGAAAGGACAGTGAAGTGAGGAAGGAAACTAAGAGAGGGTAGAGGAATGACATGTAATAACATTCTGGCTGGCAAGGAATTGAGCTTGTTATGCGTTATTTAGAGTGTATGTGTCCATATCAGCGCCCTAATCAGTGCTTTTTAAACTTGCATTTATGTATTTAAGTATTTTTGTTTGCGTTTAAGGGTTTAACCCTCCGTATTTATCAGAGAGAATTGACGGATTATTAACTTTCAGAGAGACATCAAAATGCTTATCAGTTTGGCCAGGAAACCAAACTTAAGCTTAAAATCATGATCTATCATCAAAATCACAATTTTTTTTCCTACAGGTCTCATTTTAAAATTTGTCAAATAAAACCCTTTGCTGAAAATGTTTTCAGAACCTGTAAAAAACTAAATATCTGTGCACTTCCGTGCAACTGAGGAGCCATTAGGGACTCAGGTGCGACCAACAGTCATGTGACAAGAAATCAGGGACTATTCGGTTGAACTGCAGGCTGTGTTACACCGAGCAGATTAAAGGGATAAGTAGCAAAATGTCTATACTCTGTAGAGTCACCATTTGGTTTTCCAGTATTGGTAACTGATTCCAGTTCTACTTTAATTTTTCCATTTTTAACAATGATTTATGGCACCATAAATGTGTCATACTACACAGAACACATTTTTGAGTTTTCTCTACATCTAGTTATGGTTGTACTCCATATACACTGTATTTCCATAGAGGTGCAGGACTTTATACTGCAGTAAAAAATGAACCCACAGCCAGTAAAAATGTGATAGGAACAATAAACCCAGAATAAGCCCAGAAACGGCTTAGGGTTAAGAGGGTTAAGTTTATATTTATGCATTTAGATGTCTTTGATGCATTAAAACAAACATTTAAAAATAATTTAAAATATATTTTTAAGTATTTACGGCATTGACCAATCACTTTTGTCATTCTCTATATTCTCCCCTCATTTTTCGTCATGCAAATCATAAAATGTCCTCAAAATACTTTATACACTAACAAGGACACACTGAAAATATGCCTCCTATTAGTAGTATGTGTGTTTTTCATAAATATAACAGCACAAAATTACAATCAGCACTCTTGTTGTTACATTGAAAGAAAGCCACATAATATAATTTATCCCTGTAATATTAAACTATTTTTGCTGAAGTGACACGAGACAGCATCTAAAACAGTTACAGAACATATTACCTAAATAAGCAGCAGTTTGAAATAAAAGTCAGTATGTTTCTGACATACAGGAAGAGTCGGATGAAGTAACATACCTAAGTCTTGCTGCACCTGTCTGGGAACACCAGCGACCGTCCTCCGTCTCCTCAGCTTCCGTCTCCTCTGAAGCACAGACTGCGAGTGAACGAGTGAGCAGCGCACACTAGCATCTCTGTCAAAGCCAACCCCTGCAAACGGAGACAGGACATCTGAGGAATCTTTGTTCAGCCTCGACTGCAGAGACTCCTTCTTTAACTCTCACGCTGTCTCGTAAAAAATAATTAAATGGCTGAACTAAATTAGGTGTTCTACAAAAATAGCAGTTAGGAATGGAGGGCAGAGATCTGATGGAACTTAAAGCCACAGTGTGACAATCTAGAGAAGGTGGACTGGATTCAGAACGTGCAGTTATTTGCTGCTAAATTCAATGACTTTGTTGTAACACAAAGAAATAATAAACAGTATTTGACCTTGAAGGATAACCAGAATAAACATCCTGCTGTGATAGTTTCTCCTACTGTGTTTCTTTCTTATTCTCCTGCCACTCCCTCACCATACATTATGACTATCATGTGATAACAAGTCAGGCCTTTCAGCACCATAGCGATTTGCTGGACTTTGCTTACAATGTGCATTTTTTATCCCAAACTGTCTCTGACTCAGCCAGTGCTGGCCTACAACTCTCCTTTTGAGTCAATGCGAGCGAGAGTAAATTAACATCGGGCAGGCCTTTTCAACAATTCGGACACAACTAATTGGCATTCATGTCACAGCATCTCGCCTCTTTGCAATCGCAGGCACAAAGCGTCAAAGCATAAGAAACAAAGTTAACAGGGCACAAAGCATGACTTGCACATTGAGAGTGAGTCTTTGTAGCAGCGTTAATGCCCATTAACAATGACTTGTTTTACTGCCAGTTGCAGAATTTCCTGATTTCCTTCCAAATATTTCAGTTTTTCAGGGAAATTAAACTCTACACAAAACTGTTGTGTTATAGAGAAGTGCCAAAACCCAAGAATGCAGAGAGAAGTGACTGAGAGAAGAGAGAAGAGGAGTGACTGTGTGACTCTTTTCGATGAATACTGTGTGTAAACAACCATGTTAACTGTTAAAAGAACAGTGTGACATTTTGGAAATATGTTGACTTGCTTTCTTGCTGAGAGTCAGATGAGAACTGATCAACTGATCATTTTGCATAAATACTAAGCGGGGGACTGGGCATCTTTATCCAGGAAATTTTAAGCACTCAAAACTTAGTTTTCTGTATTCTGGTGAATTTTTATCCACCAATTTGTGCTGCATTGATTTACGATGGAAATGTGTTAATTCACATAAAAGAAAACACAAAATTCAGGAATCTGGTGACAGTACACAATATAATGTAATATTAAAATGAACTATTTTCCCGTAGTGCAACTTTTCTTATTTACTATGCACATACAGGTGATTTCTTCTTTCCTCATTTATGTCTTTTGTTTATTAAAAAAAAAAACAAAACACTTATCTTCACCTCTATAGCTCAGTAATTATGACTTGTTTAATTTTGTACACACAAAAAAGTTTAAATAATGAGCTTTAGAGTTGCTGGTTCTCATTGTCTGATGTAGGAGAATATGCTTAACAATTGATATGGTCTCATTTAGCTACAATAACAAATGATTAGCTTAACTTAGCATAAACACTGAAAATAAAGCAATGAGCTTGACTCTTTCTAGAAGTAAGGGAATCCAACCACTAGCAACTCTAAAACTCATTATTTAAAACATTTTATGACATTTTCTAATTTAAACCACAGTGTGTTCTTCCTGAAATCTACACCTATAATATTGATGCCACTTTCATGTCACTTGGGGAAATATCCTTGACAACTGATCGCTTTCATTTACCTAGAATAACGAGATGATTAGCTTAACTTTGCTTAGCATAAACATTGGAAGCAAAAGCTTGATTCAGTCTAACTTTAAGAAAATCCAGCTACTAGCATCTCCAAAGCTTGCTTATTAAAACATATCACATTGTCTAATTTGTACTGAAACATAAATGTGTTGTCCCTGTAATCTACACCTATGAGACAGCCAAATTTCCACTTTACCTTCACCTCTAATGCTCATTTATAAACACACTATGTCCTGTTTAAGTCTGTACACACATTAAGTTAAGTAATGAGATGTAAAGTTGCTGGTATGCTTAGTTTGACTTGGGGAAATATCCTTAACAAGTGATATCGCTCTCATTTAGCTAGACTAACGAGATGATTAGCTTAACTTAGCTTAGCATAAACACTAGAAGCAAAGCAGTGAGCTTGACCCTGTCTAAAAAATGACAAAATCCAAGTACTAGCAACTCTAAACGTCACCAATTAAAACATTAGATCACATTTTCTAATCTGTAAAAAAAAACATATATGGTCAAACATTACCTTTGAACAAAGCCAGGCTACCTGTTTTGCGGTTTCAAGTCTTTATGCTAAGCTAAGCTAACTGTTTTCCGGCTGCAGCTCTTGACAGATTAGAGAGTCACATCTAGAAGTGTTATTGGGATTTTGACACATTGGGTGTTTAGCCCAGTTCAGCAGGCTTTAGATTTTAACCTCATAAATGCATCATTTTCAGAGTAAAATTAATATAAAATGTGCAACACTGTTCCCTCGGCACTTTCTTTGTATTTTCAGCCCACATTCCACATTAATATCACAGTGAATGTAAGCAGCTACTCCTGTTGTTCTCAAACAGTGTGCTTTGGAATGATTCTTATTCATGATTATTTACAGATATAATTAAATGTAAATGTGGGCTTTGAAAATAATTGTTGTCATAGGCTACATATTATCTAATAGTGTTTCGGTGACCAACCCTTTAAATAGTCCACGAAAAGAGATGCAGGTGTTGGTGAGGAGAAAAATATCACCCATAAAGTTCCATAACACAACACCCCAAATAACTAATGATGATCTGACCAAATCTGATGTACAGTATGTGATGCTGATAAAAAAAAAATCTGTCTATAGTCTAGTATTAACTTATATAACTACAGCAGCTTAAAATAAAATATTGAATGTGTTTTCATTGTTACTCAGCTACCTGTTGACATATTTTGTTTGTTTTAATGATTAGAGGTCATTAGGCTTTAACACATGATCAGAGAGACAGATTAAAACATCCTGATCTATCTATCCATATATCTATCCATCCATCCATCCATCCATCCATCTACCTATCTATCTCTCTATCTACTTATCTACCTATCTACCCATCCATCCATCTATCTATCTACCTAACTACCTATCTGTCCATCCATCAATCTATTTTTACTTTACTGTAAAACCCAAAAAATTTGGATCTCGGGCTATTTATGACACATTTAGAACTAAATCCTCGGACCCCATGGCCTAACGACATCACTAGTGGTATCAATATTCTTATCTAACACTAAGCAAGAAAGCAAATAAGTGTATTTCCCACTATGTCCAACTATTCCTTTAAAGAAGAAGTACTGAAAGCTAGCACTTCTGAGTAATAGCTAACAGATCAGTTTGAGTAATCTACCCCACAGCTCAGTCCCATCACAGTAAAAACAGATTCAGTCTGGAAAAAAAACATGAAGTGATTCAAATTTACCAGTCACATTAATGGGGATGACACATGAGTTGATGACGTGGGAATTGCATTTCATTCTCTCCTCTGGGGTGGGCAGCGGCAGAGCTTTAGACCAGTTAGTCTGCTTGTCCAGGGTGGAGGGGATGTTAGGGATGGGGAACTTAGACCGGTGACCTAGAGCCACCCCGTCAGTGTCGGGGTCAGAGGGCGCAGCCTGCAACAGATGGATATTTGCATGGTTAGATTGTTAAGGTCGGGCGGTATTACGTGAAAAGTTAGAAAAAAAATATGAACAAACTCAGCTTCAGAAAGGGGAATGTGCAGAGTTGAGCGATTAAAGTCGAGGATTACGCCGGCATTGTCTGAGAGTTTATCTGGGAAAGAGCTGAAGACTAGATGTGGAGATTAGTGTTTTATTCATCTGCCACAAACAGCAGACTAAATCAGTACACATGCCCTTAAAGCAGCTGAGTTCCAGGAAGTAGTGGAAGCATGCGAGAATGAATGAAAAGCACAAGAAAACATTTAAAGAATCTGCTCCGAAGGTTTCATGCAAAAAAAAAAAAAAATATATATATATAAAAACACCAAGAAGAACTCTAGAATTCAAACCCCAACTGCACATGTCATGATAAAGAGGCTTCACTCAGCAGCTACACTACGAGACAGAAGTGTGACAAACGGCGTAAACAGTCATTTCCAGTCATGCCACGCCGCACAGGAAACTCTTAGCTCACGCTCCAGCAATCTGAGGCACCTTTGCGAGTCTCCTGCATAATAACGAGTCTCCGGAAATATTTCACTTCAGCATTCCTCTGAGCTTCAGTATCAGTCACCACACAACTCAAGACTTCCCCACAACTTCTGATCCGTTCTCCACAGGATTCCCCCTCGCTACTCTCCAGATTAAACCCCCTCCTGTTACTTACTAAATGAATTTAATTTCTTACCTCCAGATTCCAACAGAGAGACACATGTGAAACCGGGAGTGATTCTCAGGCTTGAACTGGTTCCCACCTCCACAACCCGACAACTTCCCACCCCCCATTTAAAGGCAGCTCTCCAGCCTTTGTGCTCTCTGTTCCCAGCAGACCAATGAGACCCTGACAAAAAACCCTGGCCACAAAAGAAAACCGGTTCCCTTGGAAACTTCTCCCCAACTTGTAGGAGAAAAAAATCAAAGGGGAGACCATTTACAGCTGATTTGTTTTGAGAACAGAAAGGCAGTTTTTAGGAGCGTCTGAGAAGAAGAAGAGGATAACGAAGATGGTGAGAGGAGAAAGGCGGAAGAGTGGACACATGCAGGATGAGAGGAGGAAATAAAAAGGAGTGGCGGTGTTTTGGTGTTTTTCAACGCGGGAATCGTATATTTGTCGGGGGGGAAAAACAGCACAAAGAGAGAAACATGAGGCTGTCAGCTGTGCAGCGAGGGATCATGGGTAATCAAAGCTGCGAGGATTCAACCCTATCATTAAGAGAAACCCCGGCTGATGGGCGGCCCTCACGCACACATTCCTCACATACTGCAGACTCAAAACCCTTCACATGAAACCCAACAACTACTGTCTGAGCAAATGTGTGACGTGTGGAGGAAACTTTAAAGTCCTGACAGGGTGGAGCAGGATGCCAGGGAGAAGGCTGCATTAAGAGGGCATGCATTTAAAAAGAGATTCATTATGCAGATTAGAAGAAGTCAAACAGGCCAGGACAGGTGGAATAAAAAGGGTTAGAAGGAGCACTCAGGAGGTAAAAACGAGGGAGGGAGGGAGGATCAATACCTTTCTGCTCCAGGGAGAGAAGCGGCAACATTCGGTAGGGGAGGAGGAGCGGGTGGATTCGAACTGAACCACAAACACACAAAACACGGACAACAAAAACAAATGACAGGAAATGAACATGGTGATATTCAACATGAACACACGCAGACAAAAAGACAACAATAAAGGGTAAACATGTCGAGGAATATGTGGACTATAAAGGATATTTGGGATGATGAGCTGAAAACAAAATCCTGCACAGTTAATGCTACATTTACTCTCCAGGTGATGAAATAACGAACAAACATCCATTCTGTGCACAGACAACATGACATTACAGACACTTTCCTCTTTCCTCTTTACCTGGGCTAACTGTGTTGTAGCATCTCTAAAATGCCTCTGTGGCTGCTTAAAAGGGAGAAACGTAAATGTCACTTAAAATCTGATTACAGAAGGTAAAACATCACCAAGATTTAAGACAAAACAAGTTTTCGCAGATCTATTTCATATCAAAAGGTTTCCAACAGACTGATGATTATTCTAATTTAAGTACGCATTATGAGCAGATTAGGACTTTATAAGGCCATGCGGTATTAATTGTGATGGATTCTATTCATTCATCAATGCTCATTTTCACTTGTCATATATTTCAGCTGGTTCATCTACATGGGACCCCTGCAAGATTTTGGAGATGTGTAGAATTTTTTACATTATAATTTTTAACTATATTGTCTTTTAAAATGTTATCTTTACAATCTTGCAAAAAAAAAAAAAAAAAAAAAGTCCAATTATTAGACATAGAAACTGTAAAAAGAAAAAGAATCGTCAGATTTTCAACTTGCTAACAGTCCTTGAACTCATCTGTTGTCCTTCGTTCTGCCAGAAAACGTACCCTAATCTAAGCTTAAAATTGTGCTATCTCATCACAATTACTTTATTCTACATGCATCATTTAACAGTTTTGCTGAAAATAAACTGTTTGCACTAAATCGTGTGAAAAAAACTACACATTCTGCACTCCTCAGTGCAACCTAGAGGCCATGACTGACCAGCTGTCAGGTGACAAAACTTTAGGGACCATTCACCTGAACTGCAGGATGTGTTTACACAGAGCAGAAAGAAAATAAAATAAAAATGTCTATACTATGTGGAGCTCCCTTTTTTCCTGTATTTCGTTTCCCTGTAACACCTGTGGGCACTTGGAAAATGTTGTACATGTTCATTCCATCTTTTTTTTCAAATTTATTTAAAAATAAATAATAACTTTTATTTCTACTCTTTTATGATTTATAGCTGCTATTCTTGATACACTGGGATTCATACCTTCCTATAGTACAGGTGGAATGTGCCTGGTTGAGCTACATACACTCCCTATTGAAGATGGCTTATTCTGTAACAAGCCATTTGACTGGTGAAGGTCTAGCATCGAAATGTAGCAAGTAAATGCATTTTTGTGGGAGTACATTCCTACATTCAAATAGAAATAATACAGTGAGTGAATGCCTTTGAAATATTACATAAAGTACAAGAGAAGTGATGTCTTTGCAAACTTAAATATGAAAGATTTAACCCTAACCCTAACCCTAACTAATTGCTCAGATATAGTCACATAATTTGACATCACAGATTGAACAGAATTTTGCTTCTTTTATTCAACTGCTGAGATATACATCTCAATATGATTTTCAATTTAACATGAACATCATCAAGAAGCTCTTAAGCGAGAAGATACTCGTCTCACCGTTGTCAAATTTGCCCCTCTCTGGATGACCTGAGGGGTGGGGTACAGGGGCATCGGGGGCAAGGCAGAGATCGAGATGGTGACTCTTCGTTCCCTGCTGCCTGATCGTCTCCTCTGGTGATCTGCAGCAGAAAACATGCAAAACACTGAAGGAACTCTGTAGTGTAAATGTGAGAAGGATAAATATTTCGAAACCACAGATCAGAGGAAGAAGGAACTCCAGCACAAAAACAAAAAGGATGCACATGTTATAATGAAATCACTACAATACGCCTTCCATGAATACTGGTTTTGTAATAATAATGAATAATTATTAGGTACTGACTTAAAAAGGTGGTAAAACCTGATATGTAATAAGTCTTCCTGTGAATTTGTCCACTCATACGACCCTCTACTGCTCTTACATCCAGAATGCAGTAGCAAAATGTTTCCACAAGAGGGCGGAACGACACCAAAATCACAGATTTCCAAAAACATGGTGGACTGCATGCATCCCAGACTTTTAAAAGTGTCTTGTGAACTAAAACTAGAGGGCTGCATTAATTGGGAATGACAGGTTCAGAGCAGCATCTCTGGCTTCCCTCCGGTGTTGTGGTCGGAGGGGCTGAGTGTTGCTGAGGGCCTCACCTCGGTGCACGGCCCACAGGCTGAGGTTGGCTTGCCTGTGGAGCTCTTCTACACATGCTGGCCGCGTGGAGGGGTGGAAAACGTTCCTCTGCTGGTGCCAGGGAGCTTGAAAATGTGCCGTCAGCTTACTCTCCACATCCAGGTTGGACACCGCTGTCAGAAAGAGAGAGAGACGGACTGGGTCAGGAAAGTTACAGGAACCACATACAAGAGTGTGGAAATCAACATCCCACAGCCGTATTTATACCATACGGCCTTTTAAACCCTCAGGGGCAACCGTTAAATACTAAAACATCTTGTTCCAGCCACATTTAATCCTTCTGTCCTTAAAATACTGTGTTAAGCTTGTTGCCAATATAAAAGGAACAACCCAGTTTCAGCTTAGCGAGGAGCAAACCGACCACTTTAAGCGCTCTTTAATATGCTTCTTGATAAATGAGGTACAGCGCACGTCACGGGATCTATTGCAAATGCAGCGTGTGCCAGCAGATGTAATGGAAAGGCAGCTTTCATCACGAGGAGCCCGCTGAGCTCCACGGGTAAGAAAACCTTTAAATTTCCACTTGAGCATTCTTGTGGTGAAACACTGGTTAAGGTGAACTCCACAGCTTCTGGCAAATGAGCCGTTAAGTCGATATTCTTCCACATATGAATTTTCACCAATAGAGAGTCGAAAAAATGCTTTGGGATCTAAGGTGCAGATGAAATAACAGACTCCTTAAAGTCTGAGAAAGAAAAGCAAGACAATCAGACTCGCTGTTAGTGGGACAATAGGCTGTTTACTAATGCATTGCCATTACCTACAGCCACACAAAAGGTATTAATGTAACCTGATAGTGTGACTTTCATCCCCTAAACACTGACCAGTACCTAGACTAATCCCACTGCTCCCCCTCCATCTCACTTCCTCAAGTTACAGAGCTCAAATTACATAGAATAGATGGAGGGGCTGCATGAAGGTAAAAGTTAGAATTTAAAAAGAGTTGTTGGATCTTTGTGCTGCAATATAGTGTAGATGGAATAAATGCATTGCATACAGGAGCTCATGAACACACATTTCAACCTCCTCTTTGCACAAATGCTGAAGTCAGACTCTGGAAAACAAGCAAATCTACCACAATAGTTTTAAGAAACGGACATGACTGCATGAAAATAATAGCAGTCAGACATTAAGCTGCATAAAAAAGCATCACTCAGCGACTGGCTTGAGATTGCATCTTACACATCTGTAATAAAATCCAAGAAAAACCACGAGGATTAACCGCTGAGCCTCTTGCTTCAGCAGACAAACGCTCCTGTCAGTCTTCCCCTACCTGGCCGACATTCCCAGGCTTGTCCTTGACCTGGCAGATTTACCGAAACACACTCCGTCTGACCTCCATGTGTGATGAGAGGCAGCTTTGGCTGAGCACGTTCCAAGTCTGCTTTGTAGCGCAGCCAGAAGCTAACTTTAGTCTCTTTCACTCACAAAATACATAGTTCAACTCCTGATTGCAGCTACCAAAGGTCAGGGAGACTGAACTAAACCTCAGGCTGCGGCTGCGGATCCAACTGCTGCATGTGATTTTCTAGCAGCGCTGCTACTGCTGTGATTTCTCTGACAGGTCCTTTCCAAGAAACATGGTGCCATGCATGTGATCCCCCCGGAGAGGCCGTGTGTTTATCTGTTACTCCATGGCGACCTGACGTTTTCCATAAAACAGCCCAGAGTGATCTAAAAGGCCTTTGCTGTGACCCCGCTGACCTCAAAACACGATCTGCGCCGTGTCTCCTGCTCAGCTGTAGATGCTGGGAGTGAACTCAGCAGAGTTACACTGGTGGAGCGGAGCTGCATCACTTGCTGAAAATGTTTTTACTCCCGCCAGATGTTTCTCTCTCAGTGCCATGTTTGATTTTGCATGTTTGCTGTGAATATGGAAACATGGCTTGGCTTGTTATTGACTTCCAGTGGAATTGTATCATCACATATTATTGCAATTTTACAAAATAATGTGGTCCAGATGACTGATTTCAAGGAAATTGTCATTGAAAGTTAAAGACCAACTTTGGTAAAAATCAAGGTTTTTACTTTGTTAACATGTCCACATGTTTTGTTTTTTTTATATGCTGGAAGACACATCACGAGCAATAAAATGGTCAATGCCATGGCTGTTTATTTCCACTTCAAACTTCGAAAAAACTGTGTCGTTATATTTAAGCCATTTTAAGGCAGGAAGGGATTTTTTAAATGAAACAAATCCAAATCTTACACTGTGACACACATGATTGTTTAGGGGTTTAATCAATGACAAGAGAGCAACTTTAAAGAGAGTTAAGTCTGAATAAAACATTCTTATAAATTAAACAAGATTAATCACTCTCGTATCTATGCACAGGTATGAACAACAGAGGAGCTGTTAATTAATTAGTTTTTGAAGTGCCCGTAGATATAGTTTTAATCTTTGGAAAGTGATGCTGAACTTTAGTGGAGTCGGGCTTACCCTTTCCTGTCTTCATATCAACCGTCTCCTGGTTCTAGCTCTAGCTCTAGTTCTGGTTTCATGTCTGCATCTCAAGCACTCTAGCGCCATCACTGGGTCAAAGTTGGAGATGCATTTATGCACATAACATCTGAACTATAAAGGGGTAAAGTTGTGGGACTGTTCGTGGTGCAAACCCATGCATTAAAGTTATGCAAGTGCAATATGTGACCATTTGGGATTTCTCCATGGCCGTCAGACTAGAGCAGAGAAGAAAACATCACATGCTGTGTCAGTCAGCAGCATGTGGAGGATCATCACTGATTATGAGAGGTGGGTCTGCGGCTACCAGCAGGAGAAGAAAGAGCAGTTTATACGGTTTCAGTTTGGGAGTGCACCGGGAACATGCTTGTTGTTTTCTTCAACATTCACGTGGTTACACACCATGAATTCACCCCCCAGAGTTGGACTGTCGAGGCAGAGTTCTACTGTAATGTCTTGAAGTGTCTGAAGGAGAACATTCAGCGATGGGATTAGGTTGCTCCAGTGTGCTGTGTGCATGGTAGCAGTGCAGCAATTATACATGTGTTTGTTTGTTTTTTAAGATTTATTTTTGGCCTTTCATGCCTTCATTAGACAGGACAGTGGATAGAGTTGGAAATAGGAGAGAGTAGGGAAGGACATGTGGTAAACACCCGAGGTCGGAATCAAACCCGGGACAGCCGCTACGCCTCTACACTTGGGTCACGCGACATAACCATTAGCCTATCGGGGCGCCCATGCATGTGTTTTTTTTTACCATAACAACGCAATGATTGCTCACCATCTGTCCAACTCGTTAGATTTGACTCCCTGTGACTTCCTCCAAATGAAATTCAAGTTAAATAGTCAGCACATGTCTACATACTGCGACTTCCAGGGAACATTACTAGCATTGCAGAAACACTAGGAGCACTGTATCGCTGCACAAGGAGACTCAGAACTTCCTTTTGACGTCAATTTGCACCATATTGGGCTTTTGTGATTAAATTACCTTAATTTAATGTTTGAGTTTGAATTTGTTTGTTTTTTACAGGCAACAATATTTTACCATTCTTCACGAAAACTGGCCCTGATGATTTTTACACCAAGCCTCACAATGTTATCAGATGGAATTTAGATATTTAAAACCATCTGTCCATTACAGCCGATTGAATTAAGAGGTGAAGCTGCAAAACATGCACTGTGTTGTACCACTGGGCAGCACTGCAAGAAATAAATGTTCCCTTTCAATGCTTAACAACATTTATTTTACTATGATAATCATATTGCTGTGCGGACTGTGCCCCGCTGAACTGCTTTGCCCTCTCATTGCTGCTTGCAGCTATATTTGACATTATTTCGATACTGATCAAAACATTCAGTGACCCCTTGTGTGCTGCACGGACGCATCTGCATTTGTTGTATTCCCTTCAATTTATTTGGAGATATGAGCCCTCTGACACTGTTTGTCAGCCTCCCTGCTGAGATATGAACTGTTGGCCTTGTGACACCACCAATGTCTGCAGCACACTAAAAACCCATTTGACAACAACAATAACAACAACCGGGACACAGACTGTGCTCTCTCTGCCCGACTCCATTAAACTTTTGCTGTCTTTTATCTTCTCCCGGCTAAAAAACACATCAGCGCCTCCTTTCACCTTGCTCAGTCATATCTCTGACTTTCAGTTAAGTGAGTCTGTGCTTGTGCAACAAAGCTCGAGCTCCTAAGAGGCCCTTTAAGAGAGGTTTTCATGGAGACAGGAGTCCATATGGGGAAAGCCTTTAATGGTAATTTAGTGGTCAGCTGTTGCCCCAAATGAGGCCAAAGAAAACACATCAGCCTTCAGTCATTTCACTGACCTCTTGGCAGCTTTCTCTTACTTTCACAGTCGGGCTGAGTAATCTTCAACATGAGCTAAATAAGCCACATGGTCTCAGGTGAGAAGAAAAACATGACGTCTGACAAAAAAAATCTAAGTTTTCTGGCACTTTTTAAAAGTATTTAAATACATGCCACGTCTCTATCTTCCTCTCCTTCCCTACTTATTGCCATTTAGCATCCAGCTGTGAATTTTCCTAATGAGGTGATATCACACACTCTATTATCTGCTTCTTGACACAGCCCATCAATCTCTCCTCCTCCCCCTCCTCCTCCTCCTCCTCTTCATCTACAGCAGGATCATCCCCCAATCAGCGCTGCCAGCAGCCCTGCAGGGCCAGGAGAAGTGGGGATGAAAGCCTGCATCCTCAGACTGCTGCTGCCTTGTAATTTAGTCGGTATTGGCCCAGACAGGAGCCAAGTCAAAAACCCCTTACACCTACACTCACACTCTCACACACCTACAATTTGCCAGGGGCCTGGGAAAACACAGCCGCAGATGTCAGTCATTAGGTCACACTTAGATCAAAACTTTATTTTTTTCATGCAACAGGGAGACAAGCGAGCTTACACAGCTCTCACTCAGCTCTCTGCAAGCGAGATGAGTTAATTACTATCAAAGAGGTGAAGTGGCAATGTCTGTGCATAGATGTAATTCTTTTGAGGAAGAGGGGACACAGATGCTTCCTACTGAAGATCACTAGTTAGATGATCTGCCTTGTCCACTTGTAAACTCAATCATTGGCTTGTTCTTAATTATAAAGATTTTATTGGTTTGCTCTCTTTAGATAAGATAAGATAAACTTTACTGATCCCACAGTAGGGAAAGTTCACCATTACAGCAGTCTACAGATCTATATTTGTAGTACGGGAATGTCATGTCTTCACTCCCAGGACTTCATCCTGCTATCTGTTCCCAGAGCCAGTACTGAATTGGGGAAAAGGGTGTTAAGTCAGCTGCAGCTTTGTTTGGAATAAGTTGCAAAATTGCCTAAATCTTAAAGAACAGATCTCACTAAATGAATTTAATTTGAATTTATGCAAATTGGAGGGAGACACATTCGGCTATGACTGACTCACACTGGGCCTGCACGATCACCACCATGCACTTTTGCGATTTAATGATACCGCAAGGCACTCCTAATCATATGGATGGATCTGTATGTCTGTGATCTGTTAACCCTCTAAACCCCCAAAGCTGCCAGCAAGTTCAAAGGGTATTTCATCATTTATCAGAGCCAGAAACTCTAAAGACAGAAAGAATCTTTGGATTTTCAACTTTCTGACGGTCTTTGAACTACTCTAAACTTAAAATGGGGATATCTTACCAAAATCATTTTATTACTCATGTCACTTTTAAAAATGTTCCAAAAGTTTGGTTATATTAACTAATTTCTGTAAAGAACAAGAAAAATGTGCACTCCTTGGAACAACTGTGAAGCAGTTAGTGATTAAGCTGTGACCAGCAGCCATGTGACAAAAATTCAGGGACCTTTCGGCTGAACTGCAGGCAGTGTTTACACAGAGCAGATAGGAGACAAGAACGGAAATAAATGAAAAATGCAAATAGTAAAATATCTATAGTATGTAGAGTCAGGAAGATTTAAAAAAATAAATTATCAACTAATTTCAACTTTTGTTTTTCTATGTTTTAAGAACAACAAAAACATGTTTGCATTATAACTTTGCTATAATATACAAAATAACATTTTTGAGCTCTCTAAACTTCTACCCATGATTCTGTTGTTCCTATAGAGGTGCTGGACTTTATTTGCTGTGAAAAATGAGCCCACAGTGAGTAAATATGTGACAGCTGCTTGGGGTTTAGAGGGTTAATTTGAGCTCTTAGCCAGGACAGTCTTGTAAAAGCAATTCTTGATTAGACTTTTCCTGGTTAAATAAGGTTAAATATGAGATTGGAAGGAAAAAATACTGAACAGACAATGCAGGAAAAGTGTAGTGAGAGTCAGAGTATGCAGGACTTCCCTGCAAATGGGTCACACAGGTTAAACTAAACTGAGCGGCCAAAAAGCTCAAGCCCAGGAGAGGAAAACTTCCATATCATCATCTCTTACATCACGTGACGACGTCCGAACAAAGCGCAGACGTGTTCGTGCGACCGCTGTGGTTGAGGTCGTGCATGCAACATGGAAAGAAATGGGAGGTACATGCAGCTCAATTAAAGCCCCAGTAAATTATACAGTACCTTGGGATGTGAGCGTAAGGCAGCATCCGAGAGCCATGACAGAGCGGAGCGGTTTTTAACTCTGCACATCAGAGTGAAACATGAAATCAAGTCTCTTCTCTCAGTCACCTCAGCGTGTCCCTCATGTCTTTGCAGCCTCTGCTCCACTGCCACACTGACCTACAGCTCCTCTGCAACATCTGCTCACACTCCTCCCCCAATGTCCCCCTTTCCCACCCAGCAGCGCCGGGTACAGATGGCCCAGCCAGGCCCTGACTTGGGCAACCGCTAATCTGTTTATGGTGTGCTGCAGGAGGAGAGGAGTGTTAATCCAAACTGCTGAAACAACACTGGCTGCGTAACCCACAATGGACGGAAATGTAGGGTGTAGAGGAATGCCGAAGGATGTGCAGGACGGAGGATACTGGTGTCATTCACATAAACATCATGAGGTTAAAGTATTAAAGTGTCACTGTGATTCATCCTTGGAATAAATCATTATTAGACCCTGAACAATCCAAACCTAGTACTGTTGTGTACATGATAGAAAGTAGAGCAGCTACAAAATAAAGCAATCAGACAATCAGTGTGAAATTGCATGATTGCAACAGTCATGTAATTTCACACTGAAGAGAAATAACTAAAGTACCTCCAGCTACATGTACACTGCAATGACACAACAAATCTAAACATGTACTCACCTGAATCAGGAAAATGTAAACAGACACTGATCAAACTGCTGAGATCCACATTTATTCTGTTGCCACCAGCATAAAGCTCCACACCGACTCTGCTGTCATTAAAGGAAACAACGCTGCTGCTCCGCTGTGTGTCGGCTGCTGGAGAAAGTCCCCTCTGAGGTCTGATTAGTAAAGCACAAAGACCAGAGTCCTGATGCCAGCAGACACACAATAACAGCCGTCTACCCGGTAATCCGCTCTGAGCCCACATCCACCCAGCTGATGCTGCTGCTGCTGACCCACTGCAGCAGGTGGAGCAAGACTGTTTACACTCAGTAAGGAGATGAGGTTAAAGCCTAAAGGCCTGCTGAGAGAAAACCCAGAGTGGAACAACTGCAACAACTTAGTTTGGGATGTGAGCTGCTTAATTTAGAGATGATAGTAACAGTGATGAGTGGGAGCTTGTGTAACTGGATATACTGCTTTGCAAAACATAATATGTAAGCAATCAATGTTTTTTATTTCTAGAATACAGAATAACAGTTTGCTTCTTTACTGATACATTCAATAGTTTTCTCTTCACTATCTCCTTTCCACAAGGTGGGTTATACAGAGCTGTAGCCTCCAGGTTGATAGTTGGTCGATATGCTCATCTGATCACATTCTCACTGGTCAGACAATCGCCTCATGAGGAGGAAAACGCTACATTAATAACCCTCCAGGATTAATCTGTTATTTCTGGTGACAGGAGATGCAGACTATTAGGTCTAACTTATATCATGTTTACTGAATGTTTATTTGAAGCCAACCTAATTAACATCATGTCAAAGAAGTTGTTGATGTGGCTGCATTTTGTTAAAATGAATGGCCAAAAAAGTAGAGTGGGATCTTTTTAAACAGCATTTTGTATATCCCAACTCAACAACCATCACATGTATGATCTAAAAACAGCAGGCTAACTTGTCTGCTGGATCCATGTGTGTAGTTCTATTTTCAGAAATCAGGTCCATGCTGGTCTGATCTCAGTGCTGTTATCATTTTAGCACAAAATAACCTGATTAAAATGATTTAATATGCTGCAATTACTAGCTTTTAATGCTAATTATTATTCATTTAGGTTAATAAAGCTACCAGGTAAAGTGCACTCAGTGTACTGTGGCTGATTTAGTTCATCTGGAGATAAAGTGCAGATTGTTTTTCCTATGACCTGATTGGTTGAATAGTAGGATTTTCTTTGGCTGACTACAGCCGTAGATTATACACAGGCGCAGACTACAGTAGTCAGTTTAAAGGACCAATTACAATGAAACATCATTTTGTAAAAGTGATAGAGGGAATAAAAAAATCAGTCATATATCTTGTGTTTGGTCATAAATATGGCTAAAAAGGAATAATTTCATGATAGATGAAAATGGACGTATATACATTTTTGCCACAATAAGTTAATTTTATTCAGAATTCTGCATAATGTCCTGAAAGCAGGTTTTATGTTAAATTTGTAATGACATAAAACATTTTACAAATCAGCAAATGTTTAGAATCTAGGTTTGATAAGATAACCCTTTAAAATTTGGAAATTTGCAATGTTACAGCAGCAAAGATAGTGCAAACATTAATGAAGTATAAAATAAAATAGACCAAAATATACACAAGTACTAGTTCTAAAAAAATAACATTATTGCACATATCAGTGATGTTGCACAGATTTTTTGATAAATAGAAAAATACTGATAGATTACCATTATTGCAAAGTTGCATATAAGTAGAAAGACTAAGGAAATAGCAGATGACTTTAAAATGAATGGTGACAATCACAATCGACCTATAGTTTGGGCACAAATCATTTTGCTGATTTTTTCACATTTTAAGTAGATTGATAGAGGATCAAATATAAATTTCCTCCAATATTTACTCAAAATTAAACGTACTGATTATTCTCACTTCATCAGCACAAGTGATGAAGGAAAGTCTCATCACTTACAAACACTTTGAGCATGCACAGGCCAGCCACAGCTGAGACTGATTTTAATTTTAGTTCAGGAAACCTAAAGTCTCGCCTTCTCTCTCTTACTCTTGCTACCACACCTATTTAAATGGTCTCTCCCTCGCCTCACCTGGAGCTTTGATGTGGGACAGCAACTGAGCCCTCGACCTCTGCTTGGAATGCGATGCTGGGAACCAGGAGGCCTGCAGGGGGGCTAATGATCAGCCTGATGCTGCTGTCAGCCGCCTGCAGGTTCCACTGCAAACTGCTGCTGATCTGTAATCAAACCTCTACTTGGCTTCCTGAAGCGTTTTACTGTCCCTCAATACTACGAGGAATGAAGAATAAACCCATCATGACAGGCAATTCTATTTATAGCCTCATAAAACTGATTTTCACTCTGTTTAAGTCATTATTTAATATAGTGAGGTCTTTACGTGCGACGATGACATCAGCAGTGCAGGTTTGTGAAAGGTTTAATTGCAGCCCACTAAAGTCTACTTGTACTTCCTGACTTAAGGTCAGAATGCACGCGTTGGCAGAGCCGCAAGCCCACACATGAAAACTCGTCTGGTGGTGAAAATGGAATCACAAATGTGCTTTCAGGAGACGCTCAGATATTGGACCAGAGCCTGGATTAAACTGTATATATGTGTGTGTGAGGTACAGTAAGGGTTGGAATGAGTGAGTGGGGGAATCCCATCAGATATAACAGTCCTTATTATAACAGACACAAAAATGCATTACCTCACAATCAACACAACGTTCTGCTGATGGTAAAAAATGAGACAGATGTTCTACTATAAATAATCAGTGAGGTGTTTTAACATGCAGACCTTCATACGAGCTGCAGCGACAGGAAAAAAGAACCTCAAAGCTTCCCTCCTGTGACACACTCCTCAACAGAGCTATGAAATTTCTAATGTTTATCCATTTCCCAAACACACACACGAAGTTTAAACTGCTCTGACTAAGAATTATTTTGGATAATATCTGAGACCACGTTGCTGCAGTGAAATCCTCCTGAAGATCGGCCAGCGCTCGGAGCGGCAGCAGAAGAGGAGGAGCAGTGTGTGACTGAGGCCTGTTTTCTCAGCTGCTTCGTATTACCACTACAAAGTCTGACAGCAGGCTGCGGTGACTTTGAAATACTTTCCATTTTGAACCCTCCAGAGCGGAGCACATCGCAGGGAGGGCACGATGCCAAACGAGAAGATCTCTCACTCTGAGCAGATTTTTTAGGAAAAGGAGGAGGATGTGTTGAACGAAGGTTTGAGTTTCTGACGTCCTCAGGAACATTTCCTTTGTAAAACTTTTCCAGCCTGCATAATGTTCACGAGATTGTGTGGTGTGTTTTATAGCGCTGTAATGAGCAGGCAATTTTGTTAGAGTGTCATAACACATTTATGTGACATTAACAATGAATTCGGACAAAAGATTGCAGACAGGAATGAACCAAATCGATGATGTGGCACCGAATGGATATACCTGTATATTTAAAGCTGCATTAATCATTGAAAGGCTACGTGTAATGTGCTGTTGCTCCCAGATAATTTTTACACAACTCTTTAAACTCTTTCTAGCACTGCTAAGGGTTTTATCATCTTTCAGCTCATTGTTTTGGTTTTTACCACCTGCAGCTTTAATGTTGCGGTTCACTCACAGCGCTACCATTAGCAATGTTCACAGCAACAGCAAGCAGCTGTTTTCAATAGCAACGCTCAGGCAAACTCACTGTATACTAGGACAGTAAGAAAAATGACCATCAAACTGGTGAAAATAGTGGAACATTTAGCAGCTACAAAGCAAGACATTTTACTTAGGAGTTGGTGGAGACCAAAATACAGCTACAAGTGAGTTTCTATAAGGTCCACATGCATACAATTGTAAAATAATGCTAATATCTAAATAGTCGGGGTCAACTTGATAAGTTTTTTGCCACAGAAGATACTAATTAGTGACAATGAAAATCTTTCTATCAAAATTTAGATACAAAAATTACCTGTTTATTTATGAAAAATATGTTTAATACAAAGAAAAGTTGTCAACATTTATTCTTCGGTGTTGATAGGCTACTACCTGTGGCATGTAAATCGCATTTGAGCCATCAGGATCTGGCTCTTTGCAAGCTGGATGTGACGAGTAGCCCTGCCCTAAAGCATCTCCTGCTTTATTGACTATTTTACTCTAAAAATAACCATAATTCACTAAATGGACACCATGCTGTATTGAAGGAAACATGACACTAGTGATTGAAACCATAAACCCATTATGAAGATGTTCACTGAGGTAACAGATCAAATGAGAGGTCGGTTTATTTTCTTACAGACTTCTATACAATCTGACTTCTCTTTGCAACTGTAGGAGTCGCCCCCTGCTGGATGTTAGAAATAATGCAGGTTTAAGTCATCTCTGTATTGGCTTCACTTTTCAGAGAGCTACATCCATCTTTTATATACAGGATGCACTTTAAACCAATCTCACCTCTGAGAAAAAAAAAAACTATAAATAAATGAATGAATTAAAAAAATATGTTGCTCAAGGGGGAAGGAAGTTACTGCAGTTACGCAAAGCAATCAATCGTAAGTCATGCTGAACAGCTCGAACAGGAAAAATGGGAGTTTCCACTGTAATCCCCAGTTTGCTGTAATTAAATCATGATTTACACTTATCAGCCGGAGTGAAAACAATGACGAAATCATCTGGAATTCACTCTAAGCAGATGTTCCCAGATTAGAATCTTGTAGTCATTCACACCAGTTCACTTCTGAATGACTCCCTGTTTGTCTGTACATTTTGTGACCGTGTCGCCTCCGTACAGTCTGACCTCTTGTTTACCTCCATCCTGCTCTTTGACTCAAATTTGAACAAAAAAAGATACAGCACACACAAAAAAAAACTGTGAATGAGAGAGAAACTCCCACCTAACAGAGGCGGGTTATTTCATTTTCCTGTCCTCTGTGCGCTCACTCAGCAGGGTCGGCGGGGGTCAGGGTCCGCATTCAGCAACCTTTTACCTTTTGACCTTTAGACACCTCATTATTAGGTCTGCATACAGACTGGGAGGTCAGCTCAAATCAGTAAACACTGAAGTAAATCACCAGCTCATTGGCCACTCATTCACTCCACTTGGCAGCTTTTGTATCCCAGTAAATGCTGTCAGAGGTCTTTTTTAGGTGCTCAGAATTAACTTTAAAAACAAAAGAATGAGTTTTTATATGATATAAAAACACATTCTTTTGTTTTTAAAGTTAATTCTATAAAACAGCAGCGGACTACTGAGCTCCTCACTACTATCTGAAACAAGGAATGAGTTGTAAAGCCGTTCTTTAGGGGCGTTAATGCACCACATATAGGAAACATAAAAACAGAGAACGGTACGAAAAAAAATCCTATACTCTTAAGTACACTTAAAATTCCTTCACCCCTTAAATCAGCACGAAATTCATTTTACAGCTCCGTCCTCCTGATTTGCTACAGAGGCCTCCGGGAGGCTGCAGCATACCCTCTCATATCACATCATTTAACGGTCTTTGAGGTCACAGCTGACTCCTATTGGGCTGTAATGGCTCCCCCGCTGAGCTTGGCCCGGGTCCCTGCTTTCGCTAGACCTTTGAAGTGCTCACACTCCGACGCTCAGCCTCAGCAGAAGGAGGAAGGGGTGTGTCTGGGCTGGACCCAAAAAAAAGCTCTCTGGGTTTCCGTCCCCTCCAGGTACACCTGGCCTATTAGTCTCACAAATGAAAATGTGCGACCTTTGACCTCCCGCTTTTGTTCAGTCTGCACTCCCGTCTCAGAGGCACCTCGAGAAGGGCGGGAATTCTTGGTAGGAGGGTGAAGAAAGAGTTCCTGGCTTTACTGGAAATAAAGGTGGCGTTAACCACGAGGCAGAGGATAATGAAAAAGCCTGAAGTCAGAACAAGGGGAAAAGTAATGTGAGCAGCTTCGGGTCTGTCAACACGAGGCCGAGCGCTTACGGGAATATGGCTGCGTTTAAAAAGGTGTTTTCACTGTGGCCAGACAGGATGAGCAGCGGAGGGGTGAATTTACCTTTCCATTAGCACACAGCCAAGAAAAACAAGAAAAGAATAGCAAAAGAGATTAATCTTTCATCAGCCTGTTTCTCTGCGAAAACAGCATGCTTCACCGAGCCTTTTGTTCCTGCGTGTCACTCGCATAATAAACCTGCATCATGGTGCCTCTGTACTGTAGACGTTATGTAATGTCCAAACAGCTCTATGTGCATGACTTAACATAAAGCACTGAATTTATATAATTCCATGCTTGCTTTTTATCAAACATATACATTTAAGCAAATGTAAATATGCACTAGAGAGCTGTATGAGAAATAAGGTACTGGCAACTTCAATCTTGTGTGTCAATTGGAAAGCACTTTGGGTGAGAGTCTGTTGTTTAAAATGTGCTTTATAAATAATAGTGACTGGAAAAAGAGGATGTATTGTAGCTAGACAATTGTTGCACACTGGACAGGCCACCAGTCTTTTACCAGACTGAAATATCACACCAGCACAGATCCCAGATGGACTATGAAGAGAAACCATACAACCAAACACATTCAGATGCAGGATGAATATGCACCCAGAACCTGCTGGCTGTGCAGGTGCTGTAGCTACGAGTCGACTGATATGGTTTTATCAGGGCCGATCCAGATTGTTAGTAATCAAGGAGACTGTTACACGATTTTTGGAACTGTATGCATATGCAATAAATATTAATAAGGTTGGTGTCAAAATTTACTGTAACACATAACCCAACAGAGAACATTGTTAAAATGACTTTATTTATGTTTTATATCTACATTTGTCCTTCAGTGTTGATAGGCTATTATTCATGGTGCATAACCGAGAGAGAGGCAGCTGCATCAGAGCCTAACTAGAGCACTTTTTAATTAACTTCTTTTATCAAAAATAATTTAAAAAAATAATGATAATTGGAAAACTGCTGAATATTGGATTCAATATTCAGGCAAGCTGATAATCTGTCAGCTCTTAGCGGCAGCTATCTACAGTAGCACTGTGCTTCCCCAGAGAGAGCTAATTTTCATTGATAATAAGGTAATTTTATCCAGCAATATAATTGTGCAAATCATATCTACCACACCATTAAAGGCACTGACACTTGAAAAATATAACACTGATGATCTAGTTACAGTACAATGTTCTGCTAGGAACCTCGCCCAGCAGAACACCTGCTACACCGCAAAAACTGCTCAAGAGCCTAAGGCCTTAATAATCCTGCCTCCAAACTCCTCAGATCACATTCCAATTAAGCATCCATAGGATGTGCCAGAACAAGTCCAATCCATAACAGATCTTCACCCCCAGAACTCCTGTGTCAATGGACTGTTGACAGCGGGGATCTACACAGTAATAGGCAGGTGGTTTGAATGTTGCTTCAGTAAATAACTTTTTAACGTGTCACAAAAAATAAAGACTCACACAGTAGTGCAACACAAAGCTGTCAATAAACGGTCTGTCTGTACACTGCTGGCTGACTTATTTGTGCAGTCAGATTGTTTCATAGTCACAACAGCAGCCTTGGCCCTCAACTTTGACTGAGGGACTGTACACAGCTTTTAAACACAAAGCAGCTCTCAACAACAGAAGCACGTCCAATGTTTTGTGCAGCTGCTCGTTCATCAACTTGTTATTCAGCATGTGACAAGCTAAAGGGTCAGAGGGTACAAGTCTGTATGACACTTCAGTCTCAGGTCACAGACAGAGCCGCAGAGGTTATGGAAACTGTGAACTGATAGCAAACATATATAGATGTGTATATGTGAATGTATGTGTGTGTTCAGGTGTGTGTACTCTGTGGAACAGTATCACTGCAACGAGTAACCTCACACATTTGTAACCTGGCTGAAGGTACATGGGAATATGCAGACTGTTATGTAAGTGTCTGAGCAGCTTAATCACAGAAGGTTTTCTCCACAGTTTCCTGTGTAAACACTGAGCTGTGTGAGCCTCAGACTCTGGTTTCACCAGTTTACTGGCATCATTCAGCGCTCACATGGAGCACAATAAGCAGAACAGGCAGACTGTGAAGGGAGAGAAGCACAACGAGGGGAAAATAGGAAACCCTGAATGCAGACACGGGGGAAGGTGTGGTTTGGAAAGAGACGACGAGGGCTGAATCTGCGCCGGACGATTGCAATGGAAACCTCTGTTTAACTGAGAAATATGGTCAGACTGAGGTCAGCTTTGTAGGCGAGTGACCTGTGTGTGTCTGTGGGAAAGTCATTAGGAGGGAGTGGCATTAGGCTGAGCTGACAGGGCCGAGCCGAGCCGAGCTGAGCCATCCCTCACACATCTCTGCCTGCTGGGATTCTGCTCAGAGAGAGAATAAAGTGGACGCCTTGCTGGTTCAACCCAAACCAACAGTTGGCAGGAGGATGGATATGCAGCGAGCAAACCCAGCAGCCCAGTGAATGGAAACAATGGAGAGGATCAGGCCAGTTCCTGGTGGCTTCCAACGCCACACCCAAGCAGCTCTCAAACACACAAGCTCACTCAGAAGTGTGAGTTGGCATCTTTTAGGGAGAAAATACATCACCAAAGTCTCATTTGCACAGGACTAGTGTTACCTGGGGACCTCGCATGATTTAGAAATTATCCCTCCCACACACAAATCTGTGTTTTTAGCACCATACTTGCACGGAACAGCACAATATGTGTTTTACTGTAATTTACTTACAGATATGATGCTATTAGCTGCCATGTACTAACTGTTGAGCAGCTGAAAGACAGAAAAATGTTCCTTATATAATGCATGTCACCCATCTCACCATCCTTTAAGACTTTGCCCTTCTGATGGATTTAAGCTGCGGTTTCCATGAAAGAACCTTCTGATTTTGCACTCAAATGCCATCCAAACCTTTATTTATAATTACCAACGCAGCTTCTATGGTTCTCAAGCAAAAAAGGCACAGAGAAAACAAACAACTTTGCAAAAAAAACTAAATAAAGTGAAAAATTACGTTGGTGGCTGTGTCTCAGGTGGTAGAGCAGGTCTACTAATCGCAAGGTTGGCGGTTCAATCCCTGGCCATATTAGACTATTTACCATTTACCCTGCATCACTAAGGTGCAGATTTGCACGTGACTAATACTGTTACATGATGTCTGTGTTTGTAGGTAATTTGTGGTGGGATTTTTACTTTTCATATTACGGATATGATAGGATTGCATGATATTAAGTCTACAGATGACCTCAGCAATTATTACAAATTGTTAGAGGTTGTAATGCAGGCCTTGCACTGGACTGTTGCTTGATTTACCAGCCAATTTACATTCCAAGCCTCACTTATGGTAATGAGTAGTGACTGAAATGGATGAAATTTGTGGATTAAAGTGGCAGATATTAGCTTCCTCTGCAGGGTGGCTGCGTTCTGCCTTAAAGATAGAACGAAGAGCTTGGATATGTGGAGGAGAGTTGCTGCTCCTTTGCATCAAAATGAGCCAGCTGATGCGGTTCTGGCATATGATTATGATGCCTCCAGGGTGTCTTCCCTTGGAGGTTTTCCAGGCATCTCCAACTGGGAGGAGGTCTCAAGGTAGACCCATAAATCGCTGGAGGGATTACATATCTCATCTGGCCTGGGAACGCCTCGGGATCTCCTAGGAGGAGCTGAAAAGTGTTGCTGGGTAAAGGATGTCTGGAATGCTTGGCTTAGTCTTCTGCAACTGTGACAAAACTCTGATAAGTGGAAGAAAATGGAGAGGTACTAACTGTTCCCATACAAATTGAGCTTAAGGGAACATTAAATACAATTGTTGTTGGAAGGTTTTACATAAATGTTGATGAGGAGCAGATAGTGGGGACACAGATTCTCTCACCCCCACCACACTGGGATTAGACCACATGCATTCTCCTATTGTTAGCCTCTAACAATAGCAGCGCACTGCTACAACACAAATATTCAAACATACACTGCTGGAGATGATTCTGCTAAAGTGATGACCTGCTGTGTGACCGCTAATGTGTATATGTGTGTAGCATGTCCACGGCCTGAAACAGAGAGATGTGTGTCCACTCGTTAGCACAGCAGTGCAGAGAGCATCAATGAGCCGGAGTGTCTACGCCGAGGAAATCACAGCTGGCCTGTTAGCGCCACACTGACACCTCATCGCAACTCACGCCAGCAGATCACAAAAGGGATGGCATTGTGTGTATTATTGCAAGCGTTGTGTCTCCATGGAAATGGGCACATATGCACGGAGTGAGGGCGTGCTCCTTCACAGTTCATCATACCTCAGCTGTGGAAAGTAAACTCAAGTGCAGCCCTGCAGTGAACCATGAGTCCTCTGCAGCTGTGTGTTTGAGCAGCACTGGGAAAACTAACTACAGAATATACAAAAATGTTTTTAAAAATGTTATGTAAAGACACAGATTGGTTCCAGATGTAGTGCACATTTTATTGGTACTTACCTATTGATCATCAGAAGGAAATCCATGGAGACATGAAAAGAGAGAGAGAAAGAAAACACATTATTAGTTGATTGCAGCAACACATCAAGAAAAACATCTTGTTCTAATTACATACTGAGCTCAGATTAATCTCTGGAGAGTTGGAAAGTAGCTGGGTTAGTTTTCATTACATTCAGGACAACTTCTGCTTTACTGTTCCTCTGAGACAATCTTATCTCCCGGCATACGCTGTGAGATTGTCCCGAGCAGGAACCAAACATCTTCACCTCCCTCTAATCTCTGCATGCACGCTCCCTGGAGTGTTTCTTTCTGACACGACTTTACAGATGCCAGACTCGGGCCTCCGCCGGGGCACCACTCACGTGTCGGCAGCCTCGCTCTGAATACGTCTCTGTCCCCGAGGGAGTTGGCTGAGAAAAATAAAGAAACGGTCCTGGGTAGAGGCTGGGAAAAGAAAGTAGGCCTGACTCTTGAATAGCCTGCTGCCCCTGGAGGGCTCGCTCACGCAAGTGCTCCGTGAATGGCAGGCCAATGGATGCCAATAAGCGTTGAAACCATGGCCGGTTATTGTGCTAGGAGGGACAGGTGCCATCAAGCTGAAAGAGCAAATATTCTTTTTGGCTATAAAGCAGTGGCTGAAGAGCAGATATGCCTTCTGGATTTGCTATTTTGTGAGGGGCTTTTTGTTTTTTCCCTTATGCATCTTTTCTGCGGACCTTCATCTCTTTCACCTCTTATTCGCTGCCTTACGCTGAACTGAACTGCAGCCGCCACTAAACTGCAGTAGCAGCAGTTTGGTAATGATGGGTTTGTTGTTATGTCATGATGCCAAATTAGTGGGTGCAGCCAGCGACATGGCACCCGTGACACACTCTGCTGGGTATGTGGTGACAGTTTTACGCAAGTCAGAGTCCTTGAGAATACAGGCCACTCAACTTTTTTTTCTCAGACACATGGAGACAGTTCCAGCAGGAGTAGTCGTATATACAGCAGGAGAATATACAGTAATCTGGACAAGAGATTAAAGATTTGGGAAGAATATGTCATTGCAATTTTTCTGACAGATAGTGTAATTTGATTTGTCTTATAATTTTTCAAAGCCAACCTTCAGCTCAACATTCACTGTATACTGGATTTAAAGCGTGACGGAGCATTACCACATGAGACTTCGAAAGCTTGCAAAATGACTGTAAGACAAGGAGGATGCATTTGTGAAAGCACTGACATGACAGTTTAACATTTGAATTTGCAGTTTCAATTTAAAATTGATTAATTGTTCAGCTCTAGTCCGGACAAGTAGTTCAAACTGGACAGACCTTTACTGAACAGAAAGGCCCATGTAAGTGCTGATGCAGGTAAAACTCAATGTCAGGAAAAAGTACCTCCAGTATAGAGTGGCAGATTTACCACCTAAAATCTGTAGTAACTTTAGTCCTTGCTTTCAATTTTAGACAGTTAGTTTGTTAAGTAAAGCTTCGTGATTTGTTTAAAATTGCCATCTCATTTCATGATTCTTTATTTTAACTCTTCAAACTGACTTGCATTAAAGCTGGAATGCAGGATTTATTTTTATTTTTATTTTTTTACATATAAATGAACATCTGTGATATTCGAACCCTTCCCAAATGAGTTCACACAGTTCTGATTAAGCCCGTCAGCAATGGGTAAATCTTTCTACATTTTGCAATATACTTGTGTTTTGAATGTGGTTTCGGTGGCGACATTCCTGCACTGGTGCACCGGGGGCAGTGTGTTCTATGTAAAACAACAATGACTGGTTTGCCAAAGCTGAAGAGGGCAGCAACCATAGTGATGGAGATGTAGTAGGCTACATCAACTATAGGAGTATAGTGGAGCAGGTGGCAGAAAACACTAGGAAGAAAAGTTTGTAATGCTCCAGATCAAATAGTGTTCAGAGGAAGGATTACAGTCATGAGCATGCGTCGACAGTGTTTGTGTATTTACTCTCACAGCCAAAAGGTGAAGACAAAAAGTTACATACTACAGGTTTCATACCAGTTTTTAAACAACCTTGCCTTTTACTTTGCTAACATGTCCCTATGGTGATTTTTATATGCTAAAGACACATCATAAGGGAAATAAGCAGTCAATGGCGTGACTGAGCATTTCAGTGTATCAGTGACAATGTCAAAAACATGGATGCAGACATCGGGGATTTAAAACAAAACAAACCTAAAGAACTAAATCCTTTACAGTTGCAGTTTGTGGGTTTCGTATCATCATTCTTCTTCAGAATCAGTTTCCACTTCAGTCAAGCATGTATGGCTGAATCGCTCCAGTATTACAACTTGCTATTGGGTTGCATAGAACAGTTTTACAGAGCAAATTTGTAGGTGAGCTGGTGTGCTCGAGCTGCAGCATGTTTCGGAGAGGTGAATGGAGAGATCTGCACATTCTAGAGGAGGTAGGGTTACATTTAGGCCATTTTAAGGCAGGAAGGCATTATTTTAATGGGACAAAAACATGTAAATATGTAACTCTGATACAATAAGATCAATGACCAGAAAGGACTTTAAATATACCCTCTATACCTGAACATTATACTAAATGTTGAGGCTAAACCTGCCTCACCCATCTAACAATCTAATCAGCTAAAGTTAAAGGCACTTATGACCAAAAGTATGTTCAACGTCAGCAAACCAGACCTCCAAATATACATGCCAGAGGTTTAGCAAAAACAATTGAGGTGTTTCACCTCATTCTTGTCGTGAAAAAACAAACAATGAAGAGTGATGTAAATGAAAATAACTACAGAATGTAAAAAGTAAAGCTGAGTGACATAAGAAAGCAGGCAGCTTACCAAAGCAAATAATTCTAAAACCTACAAGCTGCTCACCTGACAACACCAGGAGGAAATTAAATATGCTGCACATGCAAGGGCACATCAATCATTCTGCCTTAAAGCAAAACAGTGAAGTACTCTGCAGACCGCTTTACACAGGATTGCTGCTGTGAGCATAATCATAGTGCACCATGTTTTAACCAAACTTTAAAAAGCTGGATTCCTCTGACATAAACTGCCACCTTTATTTATAAATATATCTCCTCTGAATGTAGTATGCGGCCTGAAGGCTGTTTTTCTTTTCTGCTCAGAGTTCTGGGTGTGTTCTCTAAGGTCTGTTTGGGTGGTTGCCTGTACAAGACCACCGGCGTACAGCAGAGGTGATGGAGGGAAAAGTTATCCTCGTCCAGTCAAGCTGTTTCTAATGGTGTCCAAAATTCCACCAGATGGCTTTGCTCAACAGATGGCAGTCGGAGGCCGACCACAGGACGAGTCTAAAGGCTAAAATCCCTGAGCAAATTTCACCCTAAGTCCCAACACGGCTCATATCTACCTCAGATCCACTCACGGCTCTGCAAAGTCAGCACTGATGCCGAGCTATACGGTTACATTTTCCAGCACCGGCACAGGAATCCAAACTAAAAACCAAGCTGTGAAGCAAAGTGCACACAGTAAAGATAATAAATGACCCTGAGAGAGGCCGAGCTGTTATCACTGATTCTGGAGTCCCTCAGTGGAAACACTTCGGTACATTTCCTGTAATTTTACACACAGTCTCAGCTTGACCAAAAACACAAGCAAAACAGAAAAAAAAAGAAAAACAGGCTCATTTCAGGAAGAGTAGGGCCGTAATCATAACAAGCAAGTTGGGTTCTTTCCCCCTTAAAGCACCTGTGGGAGCTGCAGCCAAGTAATAAAAACATACAAGCCCTTAAATCTGCTCCGCATCGCTCCCGAGGTTGCAACCCCCAGAGAGCAAATCAGGGTTGAAAAATACAACATCTGCTTGCTGTACACTGTTGCCATCGATGCCCCGGACCCCGGAGAGGTTCCTGTGAAAGGATGGAATTTAACTTCCCTACTCCTCCGCTGAAAGAAGAGGAGGATCCCCTGATCCAGCTGAATAAACAGCTCTTGCAGCATATAGTGGTTTGGGTGGGTGGGTGTGTCTGCAGGACTGTGTGGATATCTGAGTGCTGAGGTGAGCCTCATCCTGACCTTCTGCATTTCAGCATACCAGCAGCACTGATAACACGCAGCTATGAAACAGAAACAGGCAGACGCACTAAATCTGCACATGGAGAGGCTGCCATTTAGGACATTTAGGTCATGAGGCAGGGATCTATTATCATAATTATCAACTTACAAGCCTGCTCAGCATGTTTGCTAATGTGCTCTATATGGTTTTTATAAACATATGAACATTTTGTGTAGTGTAGCTTATAAGAAACAGTCACAGATGCCTTGTTTGCTTAATAAAATAATATTGACAGAACATAATATACTTCACCATAAAATTCAGTTTTAGGGGCCTCTTGTCTTTGCTTCTACAAATCTATCTGAAAGCAATCAACTATGAGCGTATTTTTAGCCAAATCAGGCAAAAAAACCCCACTGTGGGCTCTTTTTTTTTTTTTTTTTTTTACTGTTACTGCAATATAAAGTCATGTACCTCTATGGAAACAGCACAACCATGACTAGAAGTAGAGAGAACTCAAACATGTCTTTTATGTAACAAAGCAAAGTTGTAATGCTATAAATGCATAAAAACAATAATAAAAAAATATGTAACAAAAAACCCCCAGAAAAAATAAAAGTCATATTTCTTTGATTATTTGTTATACCAAAAAAAGGGAAAACAATATACAATATTTTTTAAGTGGCCACAGGTGTCACCAACAGTGGGGGGAAAAGCCGACTGTACAGATATTTCACTACTTACATTTACTTTTGTTTCCGTACTTATCTCCTCTCTGCTCTGTGTAAACACTGCCTGCAGTTCAACCTTGTCCAGTCAAAAAAAGTTCCTGAATTTTTGTCATGTGACTGTTGGTCACAGCTAACTCACTACTGGCATCTCAGTTGTACTAAAGTGAGTTTGATGAAATATTATGATTTTAAGCTTTGAAACTGCATCAGATGAGTCAGAAAGTTAAAAATGCATCAATCTGATGTTTCTGGCTCTGATGAATGGTGTAGTTTTGGTGATTTATTCAATGATAACATGCCTTTCAGAGCTGCCAGTGGGTTTTGGGTTTCACAGGATTATTTCATAAGTGTCACATCCAGGACCTGGATTTAAATGTTTGACAATGTATACTTTTCTTTTTACAACTCCTGAGCCCTGTGGTTTTTCCACAAATGTTACTGAAACAAGAGTAAATCCTGCATTTGTTGGGGACTATTTTCAGTGGTGGAATAATACACATTTGGCACCCCAGTGAGCATGTGTTTTCAATCAACAGAGCTCTCTGGCACTGAATTCACTTTGGATACAATCATATTTCTTGTTAGTGGGATCAATATTTTCTTGGTTTTGGTTTTCATGGATTCACTGACAATAATAAAAGAAACTGAGAAGAAACAGACTCCTTCACACATAAACAGCAAATATTTAGTGCCAAAAGTAATAATATTTCACATATAAACAAATAAAAAGCAATTAATACCAATGAAAACTTTTCATGCGGAGGAGTCATTTGAATTATATTTAACAGCGTGTTCTGCCAAATATTAAACTGGATATAATCAGAAAAGAAAATGGGGTGCCCCGATAGCCTAATGGTTATGTCGCGTGACCCGCATGCAGAGACGTAGCGGCTGACCCGGGTTCGAGTCTGACCTCGGGCATTTACCGCATATCCTTCCCCACTCTCTCCTGTTTCCGACTCTATCCACTGTCCTGTCAAATAAAGGCAAAAATCCAAAAATAAATCCTTAAAAAAAAAAAAAAGAAACAACATTAGCTTTCTGGTTGGCCACTAGAGGGCAGCACATGCAGGTCGTGACCTTTAAAGTTGGTATGTCGAACCTGTTAGCTCGACTTTCAGAGCAACATTATTGTTGATTTTCATAATTTCTGACCTCCTGGTTCTCTTTTAGCTCCGTTTTTGGTCTCCACCAGCTGCTGAGGGAAAGTTCTGGTTCTTTAACAGCTAAATACTCGACTACATTCACCAGATGTTTCTAACTCTGTCTGATGTTTGTTCCTGTTCTAACTATCCAAGTAGTTTTTGTAGCGTAAATGACAATAAACAGTGACTGAAAACGACAGTAACACTAGGGTTGGGCATCGTTTGAATTTGAACGATTCCGATTCTGATTCCGGTTCCTAACGATTCTCGATTCCGATTCTTTTAGGAGGCAGGGTCAAAAAAGTTTACATGTTTTAAATGAGCTAGGTAACCAGAGGTCGTTCTAGATGAAATAGCAATAGTGCTATAAACAGCAACTGAAAATGACTGAGAACAGTGACTGAAAACGACAGTGAAGAGCGACGGAGAAAATCTGTAAACGACTCAAAGCAGCAGTAAACATCGCCTGAAAATGACAGTAAAAAGTGACTAAAAAGAGACATAAATAGTGATCAAAACTGACAGTAAAAAGTGAGAGTAGAAAGCGACCAGAAACAGTGACCGAAAATGATGTAAACAGCAGCCAAAAACAACAGTACACAGTCACTTAAAACGACACTAAACAGCAACTGAGAACAACATAACCAGCAACTAAAAATGATGAAGAACAGCAACCAAAAACACCAAACGGTGATTAAATGGTGATATTAAATGACAGTGAACAATGACTGAAAACATCAGAAAACAGCAACCAAAAATGACAGTAAACAGCAATTAGTGACTGAAAGCCATAAAAAGCGATCGAAAATGACTGTGAACAGTGACCCAAAACAGTGACTGAAAATAATGTAAACGGCAGCCGAAAACAACAGTAAACACAGTAGCGAATGGTGACAATGAACGACATAAACAGCAACTGAAAACGACAGTGAACAGCCACGGAGAAAATCATTCAACAAAAACTCAAAGCAACAGTAAACAGTGACCATAAACGACCGTAAACAGCAACTGAAAATGACATTAAAACGTGACTGGAAACGGCAATAAATAGCGACCGAAAATGACTGTGAACAGCGACCCACGAAAGAAAAAGTGACAGGAAGAAGACGGTAAACAGTGACCAAAAATGACTAAAAACAACAGTAACCAAAAACAACCATAAACACTGACTGTGAGCGACAGTAAACAGTTACAATGTTACAATTACAATTACAGGCGGGGAGTAACTATGAATGATATAAACAACAACTGAAAATGACCGAATTAGGACCGAAGTTGAAACAATGAACAATGACTGAAAACGACAGTTAGCAGCAACTGAGAAAATCAGTAAACAAAAACTCAAAGCAACAGTAAACAGTGACCAAAAACGACCGTAAACAGCAACTGAAAATGACATTAAAACGTGACTGGAAACGGCAATAAATAGTGACCAAAAATGATTGTGAACAGTGACCCACGATGGTAAAAGTTGACGGGAAGAAGACGGTAAACAGTGACCAAAAATGACTAAAAACAACCGTAAACACTGACTGTGAGCGACAGTAAACAGCAACTACGAATGATATAAACAACAACTGAAAATGACTGAATTAGGACCGAAGTTGAAATAATGAACAGTGACTGAAAACGTTAGTTAGCAGCGACTGAGAAAATCAGTAAACGACTCAAAGCAACAGAAGGCAGGGATCGAAAACATCTGAAAACAGTAAACAGTGATCGAAAACAACAAATGAAATGACGGTGGTCGTAGCTTTGGCTTTGCGACACGTAAACATGGTGACTCTGATTTTTATTCGTCTGGAGCAGTTTGTTGTTTCTCGTCGGTACGATTTTGCAGTTGAACGTCGCATTTTGATGATTTTCTTTTGATCTGAAACGAACTCATGGATCCGTTTAGCTGCTAAACATCAGAACGAGGAGCTGAAAGTCATCTGATCCTCTCCCTGACCTGCTTCTTACCGTCGCTGGTTTCAGATAAAATATTGATTACAAGAGAAAAAGCAGGAAGCTGATGCAGCCTCTGCAGTTATTTTTAATTTACTC
>OMNN01032175.1:3550-13951 GCA_900302755.1 Chromis chromis | reverse complement strand
TCAATCCATCAGTGAACCTTTAATTGTATTCCATGTTTCGTACAGGTTGGAATTTTTTTTATTATAAAACAGGAAAGAATGTAGAAAACAAATGCATACATAACGGTGCAGAAACAAGTAAATCCAAAGGCAAAGTTGGTCAATGCGTCAATGTTGCACAATGGTCTCATTTTGGTTGTGTAATTACAACATCCCCCACAAGGTCAGTCGTCTTAGATGTTGCCATCTCCAAGAATGTCTCCTACTTTGTTTGCAATGCCTAAGGGCTGATGAGAATAGAACATAGATGGAAGGCTAAACAATAACTGCGCTCTCAGCCAATCACATCACTGTGTTCATTATGTCAGCAATAAATGGAGAGAAAACTTCTCCAAGGTTACAACACTGAAATGCATACTGAACCAAAATATCAACTCCTTCCTGCTATCCCCTCCAACCTCATCCCCAGTCTCACCCCAACCAGTCGGGGCAGATAGCCGCCTTCCCTGAGCCTGGTTCTGTCGGATTTTTTCCCCCTACCCGTTAAAGTTTTTTTTTTTTCTTGGTCCTTCCAACCATCACCAACTACTTGCTCACAGGGAATCCAAAGGTAACTTAGAATACTGGGTTCTCTGTCCTCTGTTTAAAATTTGTAAGTGGTATGAGACGACATATGTTGTGAATTGGTGTTTTATAAATAAAATTGAAACTGAAATGCAGCAAGTAATCTTTTATTATATTTTATTCATTCTCTTGAATGTAGGGGAATATGTATTTGTTGTTCCAACATGCAGCATCTCTACAACAGAATGGACGTCATGAAACAACCAAGTATGACTATATTGGAAGTGATAATGGACAGATTGAGAGTGGGGTCATAGACAAGAACTCTGAAGTTATCTGGGACACGTGCAGTTAATGAGCTTGTCAGTGCTACTATTCCTGAAGGACTTGGACAAGGTATTTTGTGGGACAGGATTAGATTGTGGGACACATCCATCTACAAGTGTCTGAAACCATTTCTTAGATGACAAATGGTGCAGTTGTAGACATTCAAGTGCCTGGTTATACTCCTAACTGACATGCAGCATCATGCATGAATAAAGCTGCATTTTAGGGTGGCCTCTTATAGTCACTGGTCAAAGGAGGGTCTGTATACTGGGCACACTATCTGATCATTGTCCTTTAAAGCCACACCTGACTCGGACTGTAGATGAGTCAGCGGTTGAAAAAGCTCAAAGAGCTCTCTAAACTGAACCTTTTTTCTAACCAGAAACATAGAAATGAGATCTTTCTCTAAGCCATGAGGACAATTGGCATGTTGCATTTATATTTTTCAGAAATATCAGAACGCATTTCAAATATCAAACATGAAACACCAACTTTGCTAAAAAAAAAAGTTACAAAGGAGGCGAACAACTCCTGAATAAACAGGCAGAACGCTGAGTTACAACCAACGGGTCGGCTGTGTGTGATTTTGCGGCAGCCTGATGTCTTTTAATGAATGTAAACTCAGCGGATGGTCGTGTGGAATGGCTCTGGTGAAGCTCCTTTTAAGTCAAAAACTGCAGATTTATCAACATACAGTATGTGGTGGCTGCAAGGCTTTAATACATCATATTCATTTGTAGATCAATGCACACTGATTTACTGACATTAACCACAGGAAATGTCATTTAATGTCATGCATCTACTGGTTGGAGTCTTTCATTTCCATTTTAAGCAGTCCAAGTATTCATCCTCCTTTTGCAGATTAGCAGCAGATGGATGTTGCATCAGAGACAAAACGTGCTTCTAAGGCGTCTTTTCACTTACTTTGCCTCGTTTGAATTAACCTCCATCCTCACTGCCCCGGGATCCAAACACCACACAGATGGGCAAAGCAAATTCAACTTCATAAAAATATCAAACTGTAAGAAGAAGAAGTGTTTGCAGCTTCTCATAATAGTCTAAACGGTTGGTTCACACTAATTATAACTTTCTCATTTACCATTTTAATTTGAATAAACTCCATCTATCAAAGCCCAAAATATCAGCGCATGAATAGATGCACATATGCTCAGCTATTTCATCTACATTCTGTTTAGATTAGAACGTAAAACCAGTCCACGTCCAGCACTGTACCCTTCAACATCATTTAAGATCACCCCCCTTCTCTCCCCCCCGACAGCTCACACAGACAATTTCGAGCTCAGCAAGATGCTATCTCGTCGACCTTAATAAATAAGGATGAAATAATGAGAAAGCCTAGATAAGGGAGAGCTCAGAAAAAACATTTATCGCACACCTAAATCAAATGACCTTTTAGATGGGTACGGAGTCCTTCACTTTCCTCCCCACCCCACCTTATGCTTTGGTTGAATCAATAACCCCCAAAGGCCCCAGTGTGATGGAAAGCATCTCGCAAAGAGCCACGGAGATCTGCGAAAAACTGCTTCTTAAAAGTGAAATTTTTTATCTCTTCATTACCCCAAAATGACCATAATGTTATCATCCAAGACTCCTGGCTTCCAAAACTCTCCCGTTCTGTTCCGGAGCCAGCATTGGAGTTTCATGACCCCCAATAATTCTTTGTTTCTCAACTGTTCTATAATAGAGTCCGGTGTTATGTGCGAGAGCAGCACACTTCAGCTGCGATGACTAAAAGCATTGTTCTCGGGCCAAAAAAACTAATCACGGAACAGCAAGTGTTATTCCAGGACTTTGCACGTTGATTTACTACATCTTCAGTACATGTCTCTGCTGGACGTCCTCTCTAATTAGCTGGCTTACTCTTCTCTATTGTAAAACACTGCTTTCTTATTAAAGTTGCAGTTTGCAGAGACAACAGACTTTCAGAGACGAGTGTAAGTAGTGTCTGTGCTGCAATTATAAGTACTCCCCAACATGCAGTATGTCATCGAACATTTTGTAGCCCTTTTATTGTAATTCCTTAATCATCTCAAAGCTTGTTTTGTTATTTGTTATTTTTTATGGCTGGCATGGCTGGGTTATAAGCAACTGCCTCATGGCCCAAGACCTCCAGGGGCCTCACAAATACTCAGGTTTACTCTTTGGCAATTGGTTTATTGTAATTTGTTTAATCATAACTTTGTCTGAAAATGCAGAGCGCAATATCTCCTGATATAATAAAGTCGTAGGTGAGTCCTGCTTCATTACCTTGCCCATGTAAAAATTTAGTTTTAATCCTTGTTTATGTCAGATTATGTTTTGCTTATTTGATGCACGGATAATAGGTGTTAGTAAAGCACAGATTAAAGAGGCCTACAATAGTATTAGTAGTTACAACAACCAAGTAACTAGCAACATTAACAGTAAGCAATGTGCAATAAAGTTTACAACTTACATGGCACAAAAAATAAATTAATCCTTACCCTTCAGCCCATATGTTACCCACTTCAGAGCAAAGCAGCACCGCTACAGAGACCTGGCAGGTACATGAGGGGCTTAGTGCAGGAAACTCTAGTAAACAAAAATAGATTAAGGCTGCTCAATGAGATAAAAAGCACAAATACCACATAATAAGTACGTTTGCATCAGACTGATATGGAGGTTAAAAGATGTCCCAGCAGCTAAGTTTGATACTTAGTCATTGCAGTTATATTCTGTAGCCTTTCTACATTGTTACACACTGGTCAGACACAATGTTGAAACCACTGACAGGTGGTGTGAGTCATTAATTGTCTCATTATAATGCAATGCTCTGCTCGGGAACCTTGGGCCTTGTAATTCATGTGGATATTACTTTGACACCCACCTGAACATTGTTCAAGCATATACTTGCATGGCAACAGCACTCCTTGACACCTTCCTCAGCAAGACAGCACGACGAATGCAACTCACAAGCAGCTCAAACAGCATGACAAACAGCCTAAAGTGTTGGCCCAGCCTCCAAACTCCCTAATTTAATTGTTAGCATTTACCATCTATGTAATACATAGAAAGAAGCCTGATGCTTAGAGTTCCCAAAGGACCCACAGGACCCAAAAGATTCACCGTTAGCAATTCATGTCAGATACCACGGTACACATGCCGTGTCCATAGCTTGATGGGCCAGAACTATTTTGGTGGCCAACACAATATTGGGCAAATGATTGTAGCTGATTGGTGTGTAGACTATGTTAATTTTCCCATGTAGGGTTTTAAACAGCTTATCCACAGACTTTAGATACTATTCCTGCACATACTGGGCATTTTGTTTGGCTGGGCTCTATACAGATGAACCACTTGCTCTTTTTATGAGACAAGTACTTGTCAAGAGGTTAAAGGAAATGATGCTAAACAAAGGCAGAGAATGACATGTAGCACAGGTCCCTTACTGGAATCAAACCTCAGAGGTTGCATTTTAAACAGCCTTTTCTTCTGCTCATGGCATGCTATCTGCCACCCTTTTAAATAGCACGTGCATTCTTAACATTTTGTTGTCTTTAGTACTGGTAACCACAAGTGTTGCCAAATCAACCAGGGTTGCGGTTAGACTTTCGTCCACATGAGTTCTCCTCCGCACCCTTCCTTGACCTCATGACCTCAAGTTAAAGGAAACTGTTTCGGAAGAGACTTGGATGTAATTGTTTTGACTATTTGTCCCCAATATATGGTTTAAAACTTTATGAGTAACTACACCCAGGCAAATAAACTTGCTTGCACCTTCCATTAATAGCCATTTACTTCACTATTTACATACAGTGTCAACAAAGGAAGTAATCGGCCCTTTTTGCAGGAATAGGAGTATGAAATGTCAAGGTATGTGCCAGAGACTGGAGCTGTTGTTTGCTATTTGTTGCATTAAGATTTTGACTGTCAGATGTCAGCAAACATAACGTGGGATTTTCCAAATCCGAGTGCAACAGACCACACCTATCTGCAATCATCTTTGTGGTCAAACTTCAGCAGACTTACCTTTTAAACCATAGAAATCAGGGCTGCAATGATTTTGTTCTTTCTATAGGGGAGTTCTTTTTTTTTTAAGATAAGAGCTTTAAGTGTGTCTGTATGGCCTGGTTTACCTCCAAGACAAAAAGAAGCAAAGCTGATAAGAAGCAAAGAGTAGAAAGGACAAATACAATAATAAACAAAGGTAGATGGAGGACATAGCAAGCTTTAGCTGAGAGGAGAGTCGGTCCTTGTCTGTAAAGAACCCTTCTTGACCTAAAATGCTTCTCCACATTTAGACACTTGTGATACTCCAAACTATCTCTCCACGACTCGTTCCCAGACTCTGCACTGCGTTTGACTCTCCAAAATAATTACACCATGTTCCCAATGCGGGGGTTGGATATCTGCAACAGTGTGCATCAAAGCAATGCCATTTTCACGGCCATTTGAAAAGCAGTGCATCTAGATTTTTTACAAGCGACTACTGCATGTACACACTCGAATCATTTCAGATGATTCCCCAGCTCCTCTCATCCGCTCACTTAAACTCGAAGGAGTATTTTTTACTCTGTAACTCACACCAGGCATTCGTATGAGTTAATTATGGAAAGGTAGCAAGCTGAGAAATGAGATGCCACTGTAACACAGCACCTGGTCAAGATTGTGTTATGTACATTTATGATTAGTCTTATTTTAGGTTTCTTTGTAGCGCTGGAGACATTAAGTAAAGACTGGTGTGTGGCATGGAGCATAATTATAAGTTTGGCTGGCTAATCTGTTTGATTACAGGGTTATCCCTACACCCATCTCTCATAATTCTAATAACTCGGATATTAGCTGGAGGAAATTAGATATAATTGGCTGGGTGAGTGAGGATGTCGCCATGTAGGAGGCTGTAGCTGCTCAGTTGATGCCAAATAGGTGGTTTAGCAGGATTTCACATCTTGATTGTTTAGTTCCATTGAAACAGATTCTGGTTCAGCTTTATTTAGGATGATGTGAAAGATGTCTGTCGAGCTCTGGTGCAAATTAAACAACTGGATCAAGACTACCTGAATAGAAGGGTCTGGTTCCAAGTAGACTTGGGTATGGTGTTCTCCTTCTGTGAACTGAAAACCTGAACTACTATTAAATCCATCTGTTTTCTAGTGAAAACATCCACATTGTTTTTTAGATGTTGGAAGATAAACTGCAGTTTACCAACGACCATTTCAAAAACTTGGATTCATACTGGCAGGTTTTCATATAAGAAAAACCAAAGGAACCAATACTATGAACTTGCACGGTGGAATTCTGTCATTAAATCATTGTTCTTCTTCAGAATTGGTTTCCAGATCAGGCATTTATGGCTGAATTACCCAAATGTTACAACTTGCCATTGTGTACTGGAGATTTGATGCAGACTCATTTCAGTGCCTGAATGGATGATTTACTTTGTAAGCTTTCTAAATATATCATTTTCAATCACATAGATGAGTTTTTAGGGGTATAACCAATGCCTAAAAGGAATAAAGCCCACTCTGTGTTGGCGAGATGTAGCCTTTATCGACTGTACATGACCCCTAAAGGTACGCTGTGGCATTAGCAGTAGATCCTTTAATTCATGTAAGATGAAATGTGGGGTCTTCATGTATCAGACTTGTTTAAGAACATCCTGTCACTGGTTCATGGTTTGTTATTCCTCGGGCAATTGATGGTAGACCAAACAAGCCTTTCCATTTCAGAAATACTCCAACGCAGTCTTCTGGCCATGACAATTTCACTCTTCTCAAAGTTGCTCCAGCCTTTACACATGCCCGACTCTCATATGAGACGAGAACTGATAGTTCACTTACCATCTATACCAGACCTTGACATCCATCGTATGTTAGGAGACCATCAATGGTATTCACTTAATCTGTGAGTGGTCGTAATGTTTTGGCTCATCTGTGCGGTTGATATATGAGAACAGGTTGCAATAAAACTCAGTTATTTCTTAGTGAGTGTATTGTTGCACTTGGGAAACTAAACGGATGCACCAGGCACAATAAAGTGTAGCACAACCTGCTGCCAGTTTCAGATTTTGAACAGAGTGCTGATGATGCAAGAAAACTGCCCAATCACTGATTTATGTACTCATATAACTTAATGTTCTTGGTCGTATACTTTTTATTTGTGCAAACATGAACAGTACCTGAGCTAAAAGGCAAAAATGCACTATTTCTTTCCTTCAACTGAGGTGTGAAAGCAGCCTAAGTGCCTCACTCAGGGTTAACTAATCTGTCGTCATAGATGACTGATTGAATCATCAGCATGAAAGACTTTTAAGGTCCCACTATGCTTCAAACCAACTGGTGTTGCCATGTGTTGTCTGATCATGTCTAAGGGCAAATGTGTTTATAGCTATTCCAAATGACTACACTCAAAGCCTCATTCTTACTACACCACACTGCATTCTTGATCTCTCTCCAACAACTTGGTGTCTGTTAAGTGCCTTCTTTGACATGAAAATTTGGACAGACTCTTGTGGAAACCTCTCTTGGTGTTAGTCGTACACATGAAAAGTTAACAATCAGAGTTGTGCGTAGAATGAAAAGAAGACTGAAATTGAGAGAAAGTCTGCCTACTTTCACACCACCGCACACCTGGACAATAGCTGCATTAATTTCTTACAGAGCTGTAAGACCCAGCACCCAACTGATTGTGCCGTGAGAAAAAGGGATTAAAGCGCTGTTGGATTCGACTCTGTTCGAAGCATACTGAGGCCTCGACAGCAGCATCTCCAGTCCCTTTGTGCAGTGACTCTGTTTTCTTCTCACTGTGCGTGTTTACCTACTGATTATCTTATTGTCGTCCTTGTTAGAACATCATTAAAACACACAGCCTGCAGTGCGAGCCACGCATTGCTCGATTCCACATTGATCCCTCTCCATCACACAGTCACACTTACTCAGCCCTGCTGCCACCGCTGACTGCAGGAGCTGTCGGCATGGAGAATAAAGCCGAGCAGATGGCTCTTCTTATTTGTTCTTCTTTTTGAGTTAGTATCGAAGGAGACTCTAATACCAAACACTGTAGCAGACATACAAAGAAGCACTTGATTTAAAATGAGTGTTATTTAGATCTTTTATAGCTTTTCTACAGATGGAGATGTTCATTCGATCATCAAATGTGTGGATTGTTACTTTGAGAGACAAGAGAAATGGCCTTCAGGATAAGGACAAACTTTTTGGAAAAAGTGCTCTTACATAAGACAGACGTTGTTAAACTTACCCTAAACTTACCACTTTCGAAACTTCTTACATGCCAGTTGGACAAGTAAAGTTGTAAATGGCCAATTTTGTGTGGCTTTGTAATGAAGCCATTACTGACACCAGTGTAAGGCTGTTTCATTAACAATGACGGTTCCATGTGAAGGGTCTCACGACTGTGAACATTTCGTCTTTCTCCTCAGGTTTAGCATTGACGAGGGGCGGACATGGAACGTTCATAACTTCACCAGCACCTCTGTGTTCGTCGATGGACTACTGAGCGAGCCGGGAGACGAAACCCTGGTTATGACGTGAGTGAAATCTCAATTTCAATAGAAGAAAATGTTCAATTTCAGGACTGCTGCCAGAGCAGTGAAACACAAATCTATAAGGGTTTAGTTGAATTCACTGAAAAATTGTCTGAAGGTCTCCAAAAATGGAATCTTCCATTGCAACTAATAAGGCTATGTAGATAACACATGTTTAACACCTGTATCTACATAGCTTTCTTAGTTGAATATATTGTTATTTACACTAAAATACTGCAATAGAAGATTTGATTTTTGAAGGCCTCCAAAAATCTAATCTTCCATTGCAATAGTTTAGTGTCAATAATAATATACTCAACTGATAAAGCTATGTAGATACAGGGTTTTAAACACATGGGCCTCCAGTAGTTTAACCCTTTTTTGCTCCCCTCACACTCTCTGTTTGGTTCTTTAATGAGTTGTCAGAGAAGGTCTGCCAGACGGTACACCACATTCAAGACAGCTCAAGTTTCTCTTCCATCACAACAATCCCCTCTCGATCTGTTGGAGCGCGGCGCCCAATTTCGCGGCGCTAACAGCAGCTGGTCTCACTCCTGATTTCCTGCGAAGCCGTTCTCTCTCTCTCTTGACCCCCAGACTGCCATTACAGCAGAGGTTGATGGGAGATGGGGCCCACAAGTGCCCCCTGCTCTGCCTCCCTGTCTCGCTTTTTTTCGCCTCTCTGATATTTTATTCCGATGGCTCTGTTATTTGTGCGCTCCTCTGCTGGGCTCTTTGCCAGGCACCGCCAGGCTTAGTCCAGTGCAGAAGTCTGGCCCAGGTTCTTTTATTCAAACTTACACATCAGTCTTCAGTTTTCATACATTTTTCATGCGGAAGATTGCACATATTTTAGTAATGATCAATAATGGGCCTGAACAAGTTATTTATAGGATTTCAGCCCTTTAGCCTTAAAGTATGCATGAATGTGTTAGAGAATTAGCATTTTTTAGCCACACCAGCAGCTTGGCTGTAGGTATTGTCTGTACTCCAGGGCGAAATACCCAGACTTTTGAGCTGATTTAATTATATAGGTATTTATATAATCCACAAAAGATAAGTGATCCTCTGACCTTTCATCTACAACATCAACCGATGGTTCCACTTGTCCAAGACTTAAGTTCCAGACAGGATAGTCTACAAACAAATGCTCCAAACACCCTCAAATTTACTTCAGGATTAATGCTACAATGCTAATATAATAAATATATACATGTGCACACACTCATGATAGGATTTTAGTAGGGTCTAACTTTTCAACATCGCTAGTTGCCTAGTGATGAAGTGTTGACTGGGAAGAATGATTGTGCATTTAAATGAAATGTATTCATAGTTACAGCCTGCATGCAGATGTCCAAACCTATTAATCTTGTGTGAATAACTTATGAACTTGTCATTGAATAGATGTTAGCAGCTATGCTATGACATGCTCATAAGTAATTTACAGAAGAGTAAAGCGTGGATATGTCAGTGTGCAAAACTATCTATGCCATGATATGTCAATAGCATATCACAAGAAAGAGAGGAGATGCAACTTTGTAATTTTGCATATTTGTACATATCAAAGGTAATGGTACCAATTGTCCCTTTTCCAATGATACTAGTTTTTCGCTTCACAACAAAGCATCGTTGAGTAATCTGGTTCTGAAATTACAGCAGATTTCTGTATTTCCTCCAACTTAGGTGCAACGTTACGTCCTATTCTGTATGAAAAACAAACTTTGAGTTTTGATTTGAGTTTCATTGCAATGATTGATGAAAGTTGTGGTTAAACGACAAGAGCAGGTCACAACTGTGTACAGGTAGGCAGTGGCGATCCTAAAATCGTGGTGGTCCAAGGCAAGATAGATATTGGGACCCCCTAGTTTGGGGGTGAGGAACATTTGCCTGGTTTGCCAATCCTGCAAGTAGGCTACTCTATGTAACACTTAAGTGAAAAAATATTGATAGTTATTTCCATTAGGACTTTTTTTTTTTTTTTTTTTTTTTTTTCAAAAAACTCATAGTAT
>OMNN01032173.1:0-11226 GCA_900302755.1 Chromis chromis | reverse complement strand
GGTCCCCCTTATGTGGTCAAAAATGCTCTGAACCATTGGGCATGGACAAGAGGACCTCTCAGGGTGTCCTATGGGGTCTGGCACCAGGACGTTGGCAGTGGATCCTTTGGGTACTCTGGCTTGTGCAGTGGGGCCTCTGTCAATCAAACTTGTTCCACTGCATCCTGTTGATGCTTGATCAGAATGGGGTCTAGGAAGTTCGGAGGTCAAATCAACATGTTGGGCCATTGTCATGTTCCTCAAGATGCTCCTGATTGTTTGATGTTGTTGCCATGTGGTGGGGTGCATTTTCCTGCGGGGGTAGACCAGTGACATTAGGGATTTCCATTTGCATGAGGGAGTATGCTTATTCTGGGACCATGTTTATTTGGGTGTCTAAGTCTCATCAACACGGATGGCAAAATCCAAGGTTTTCCAGCAGAACACCACATAGTACCAATATAATCAATGTTTTTCACTTCACCTGTCAGCGGTCATAATGTTGTGGCTGATCGCTGTATACTGCAGCTATAAGACTGAAAATAATCCTGAATTATCAATGAATGCTGCTTTCTTTCTTTATAGCAAGTGCAGGTTGGAATGTGTGGAACTGGGTTGAAATACATGCAACTTAAAAGGTAATTCTAGTACATTTTAACCTCAATATATCCCATTAATTGCGGCTCTAAGTGTCATGCTCCTCTGTCATAGAGATTCGGAAAAAAGAGATTTTTGACCATTTAATTTCAAGTCTGACTGAAAGTAAACACAGAAATTAGCCACCTGAACACACCTCTTGCTAACTGCATTGGGAATGTTTGCCAGCTGACTTAATCACGTGCATATTTATCTGCACATGCTGGTTTATTTACATGTGTGAGTCTGACTTTCACTGCAGGGACGGAGGCAGAAAGACGAAAGGACATTGAGAAGCTGTTCCTGTGCTCACTGCTCTGCTGCCGAATGAGGAGGAAAACTTTCTCTGCAAAGAGCGGGACGGACTTGGAAAATCTCCATGTGTCCACGGATGAGAGGAATCCCAGCTGTGGAACTACAACTAATGAATCTGCAGCCTGGAGATTGACTTTTCCAAAATCAGCTGGAAGGAAAGACTGGTGGGACTCAGCTCTCCATACAGTAAGTTCAAGTCTGTTCCAGGCAGCTAATTTCTTTGTTTAATTTCAGTCAGACAAACAAACATTGAAACTGACTGACGTAAAAAACACAGACAATAGCCACATTAAACAGAGAATATGCTAGAACTGTCCTTTACCTAACCTAAAGGGAAATAGGTACCTATAAGACATTAATAAGATGAAGTAATCAGGTCGATGCAGATTATGTTTACCTGGTAGGTGTTATTCATGAAGTGAACCGGGATGCTGAAAGGCAGTGAATGGTGGTAAGGGTTCCTCAGCAGGATGGAAACTATCTCCATACGTGAAGGTTTCGCCTCACGCTCTCCGTTCTGCAGAGTTCGCTCCAGAGATCTCTGACAGTAAACTGCATATTTCCCCACCTCGCTCCTGTGTAGGGAGAAAAATAGATGTAGACATGCGCTAGAGAATGTCGTCTTTTGGAGATTTTCTGCTATATTTTAAAGAATCAGGTTGAGTTAGCTCACCTTGGGTCAGCGTTGTGTTGCAGGTATTGTCTCAGGTACCAGAGGAAATGTTGTTGAGGAAGGAACAGAGCCACACACAGAGACAACAGCTGCCAACACTGCAAGAAGAGATAGAAAAGAAGAAAACCTTTCATTTGAAGTTTTTAACCCCACAATCTGCTAGCAGGTTTGAAAGGCATGTTATCTTTGTATTTAAAAATCGCCATTTATCAGAGCCAGAAACTGCAAAAACCGACAGCCCTTAAACTACTTTCTGTGATACGATACGGATATCTCAGAAAACTCAACCAATTAAAATCTTAAAATCATCATATCTCATTAAAATTACATTACTCTACGTGTCTGCTTTAAAAATTTGCCAAAAATAAACAATTTGCATGAACCAGATCTTATAAAAAACAAAACATTCTGTGCTCCTTCGTGCAACCTTGAAGCCATGAGTGACTAAGCTGAAACCAACAGTTGCATGACAAAAATTTAGGAACTATTCGGGTGAACTGCAGGCAAACAGATTAAAAAATGTAAGCAGTAAAAACCTTTATTTCATAACGTCAGATATTCAAAATGTCCAGAAACTGCTTGAGGTTCAGGATCACTAAAAAATCTCTTTTTTATCATGCGTTTTTTCTATTGTGCATTTAGTTTCTTTTTAAAAGTGCAAATAAAACTAAAATGTAAGTTTTTTTGCTGCCCCAGCTCTCTAAACATTTATTTCGGGTCTGTACTGCGACTGTCCAGCTGACCTGTGTGAGAGAGTAGTTGTGTGGCGTCCGCCGGTTGGTCTGCTTGATGAGCTGACAGTACATCTCATTCTGCAACTCCGGGTGGGTCAGGCACACTTGCAAAGCATTCTGGGCCAGCGAGGTGTGGTAATCGACAGACGGAGACTCGACCAGGACATTGATGAAGAGCTGACACGACTGCAGAGAAGCAAAGACATTGAAGACGTTCAGCTACCAGCAGGTGGAGGCAAACACACACTAGACATCTAAATATACTCTGGAGGCAGCACAGATTCAATACAATTTTAAACTGCTAAAGAAACACAGAACCGGGTGATGATATTATTCATGAAAACAACATAAATATCCAAATGGCATCAGGTCAGTAAGAGCGTCATTGTGGGGAAAGAGACTTCATTATTTTGTTCTCATTCACCGCTGAAGACAAAGAGCCCATTTAACAGTTTATCAGTCTTGTCAGATTCATTAATACTTCAAAGACATGGAGCAGAGCATGGACTTGAAAGGCACGTCACCTCCATTCACTCCGTTTCATTGTGCGTGTTCGGGACAGTTTTTAAGGCTGGCTGGTCAAAGAAAGAGCCGACCCATTCAGCCTTCAATCCTGCGGCCCTACTGTAGCTGGTGGGGCCTGTGAAGCATGAACCGGGCAGGGAGGGGGCTTCTGGGTGGGCACACTGAGGGCTACAGGGTTGAAAAGAGAGGAAAAGGATCTGCCATCTTCCTATATCTGCTGTGATCCCGTTTCTTCCTCGTCTATTCTGCAGCTTCCATATCCATTGCTGCCACTTTGTGAAGCCCCTGACCTCCCATGTCTGCTCCTAAAAGAGGGGCTGCTTTCACACTGGCTGTAAACCACAGGAACAGTTAGCCTCAATCAGAGCAGATAATCAAGGCCATTATCTCTCTTCTACACTTTTGATGAGCTGGGCCCCTCAGCCTTGAGCCTTTGATCTGGTTTAGAGGCAGGAGGGGAAAGAAAAAAAAGAGGGAGCACATCCAGGAGTAAGAGGAGGAGGGTAAAAGAGGGGACAAACCGGAGCTGGAGGATGGATGATGCCTTGAACAGACCCTCACAGTGAGAGAGGAAAACAGATAAAAGGAGAAGGAGAATCAAAAGCAAGTGGGCTGGAACAAAAGAAACGGACGGTGAGAGGTGGAGAGGCCGACCTTGAAAAGCTTGAGAGCCTCCGTCTGCAGAGCTTCAGAGGGCAGAGTGGTGAGAGGCGAGCGCAGACCCTCCTTACAGAAGCTCAAGGCCTCGCTCTTCCACAACACAGAGTCTGGGAAAAGAAAAAGAGAAGGACACACACACAGTATATATTAACCCACGCAAACACACACACACACACACATACACACAGACGCGCAAAGATTGAGTTTCAAAGCTGTAATGACCTAACAGCTGACAAAAATTCACACACTGTGCTCCAGTCGTAAACAGTGTCTGCAGAGTGGATTAAGGCTGTCAGACGATGAGGATCAAAATAACACGAAGCTGCTACTGTGGAAATTTATATTCCCTTATAGAGAGACCCAGCACGTTACGTCCTTCAGTTGATGCTTTTACTGTATTTGTCCAAATGTTACACGTGTTTTTTCTCTACAAAGAATATAATTCTCAGATCGGTCGTTTTTTTTTTTTCTTCTTCTTCTGCATATAGAAATAAGTTGGGATTACTTCTTGAAAATGGAATGCATGTGATGAAAGAACCAACACTGCTTGCACTACTATACTTGCACACTCCAACTATACTTAATAAGTAAAAATAATGTGTATTGCATTGACTTAAATTTTAACTAACAAAACCTCAGAAGTCATACTTAATAAACTGAATGTAATATAAGTGGTTCCTTCCACTTTTCTTATAGGTGCTGCATTCACAACCATTGCATGTCAACACAGAGCACCAGCTTCTCAGACTAAAACAAACGGGGCACATCGGCCAGCATCTCCCCTCCCTTCACTTTCATTTACAACCAAAAAGACTTGTGCACACAATAGCCAATAGATAATAATCCAGCCACAACTATTAACCCCAACTAGCACTGTAAAATACATTTAATGGCCTTAATAAGCTATTAACCAGTCCTGTAATGTTATTTTCTCTTCACCTAACTCTCATATCTACGTTACATCTGTTGCAATTCAGTCCATATGTGTCTCTTTCACTGTCTGTGACGCCAAATTAGGTAAATGGCATAAATAAAACACTTTTTACTTTGTTTTGTTTTGAAATTCTTTGCTTTATGGGGCCACTAGCTTAATGCACTTTCACGTTTATAATGCGGTGTCGGAGGTTGTTCTTTCAGTGTCTTTATAAATGCGGGGAAGGCAAGCAGTTTCAAAGGGAGGGACTCACATACACTGAAATGCATGTACAGCCAGGCCAGTTATCAAAACATAGAAACGATAGATTATGCAAGCAATGTTTCTATTTAATTGTCACACAAGTAAAAAATGTTTTAAAAAGTAGATGTAAAAGATGCTGCTTAGTTTGCTGAGAAGGTGGCGGTATACGCTATGATACACAAGACTGTGATACAGACAAACAGACTAGAAAAAGCTGAACAGAAAACCAACTTTTTTTCTTCAGGAACTGCTTTTAATTGGGAGAGTTATAATTATTCTTTCATGTCAGCTGGTATCGGCCATATTTCATGCGGTTTGGAGACAAAAACAACAAAGAGGCAGAAACAGCTGATCAGCCATGTGAGGTCAATGTCGAGATGTTTCTATCTCCCATTAAACACATTAACTCTGTTTCGATAAAGTCAAAAACCACCTCAAGCGAGTGGAAATTTCCATTTCCATTTTTTTCTTATCCAATCCTCCAAAAGGCCAATAAAAATACGTCATGGAAACATGGCTCCAAAGGAAATGTAAGGTCATTCTCTGCTAAGAATCCAATTTCTCCACTATGTCTTTACATTAACAGTTGTTTGCTGTTAAACTGTATGAAAGCTATATGTATTCTCCACATCTTGCATATTGCACCTTTACAAGTAATCAGCTTTCTCCATTTTAGTGCTTCACACTAGAGACAGTTTGGGGAAACTGCAAACTAAATTCAAAGTCAAATGCATCTTCAATGTCTTCTAATAAACCAGGCTTGTCATATTCATTCACATAGAAAACTAATACACTGGCTAACGGGTTCAAGAAAGCTGTAACATAACATCCATACCTTTTCAGATAGAGCTGAAGCTTCTTTATTGTAAAATAGTTTCTTACCGGGGTCTCCCTCTGCATCAAGGAGTTTACCGATGAGCTGCTCGTACTCTGTGCCTACTTTGAAGATTGCACTGCTACCGGCTGCCACAGTCAGGTGATACAACCACGTATCCTAAGTAAAATAAATCATACCGTAAGTTTGAGTCCAGTTGTTCTGGATGAATCAAACATTTATTAAGACATTTCTCTACCTTCTCCTGCTTGGTGCCGATGAGCAGGTATGTGGGACTCTGGTCTCTGGGTTGGACCACTAAGGTGCAGTGGGAGGAGAGGAAACCTCGACTTCCTGCTTCGTAGTCTTCGTCTGAATCACAGGAACGATCCACCTCCTGCACCGATGCCTCCCTCATCTGCAGCTGACCCAGAGGCAGCTGGAACAGAAAGAAGTTCAGTAAATAGAGGATCAAACAAAAGTTGGTGGTAGAAGAAACCTATCAATTAAGACTAATTAAGACAGACTATCAATTAAGTATCAAGTGTGTTTAATTAAAGAAGGCACATTAAATAGGCGTAATTACAGACACAGTTGCAAACACTTACTTTCTAAAGAGACAGTTTCACACTCTTTTTTCAAATGTTCAGTTGTTTGTAAGATGAGTTTTAATCCTCTGAAGCAATTTATGGTATATATATATCACTGTGGGCTCATTTTTCTTTGCAATATTAAGTCCTGCACTTCTATGGAAACAACACAAGCATGACCAGAAGTAGAGATAACTCAAAAATGTCTTCTGTGCAGTATAAGAACGTTATAAAGACATAAATAAAAAAAAGGAAGTTGGATATTTTGCAAAAATTTAATTGTGCCCACAGGTGTTACCAATACTGGAAAACTGACATCTTTACATACTATTGATATTTTACAACTTACATTTTTAATGTGTTTCCATACTTGTCTCTTATCTGCTCTGTGTAAACACTGCCTGCAGTTCAGCCATAAAGTCCCTGAATTTTTGCCACGTGACTGTTGGTCGCAGCTGATTCGCTAATGGCTTCTCAGTTGTGCGAAGGAGCGTAGAATTTTTTGTTTTTGATAGAATGTAGTTAGTGCAAAAAGTTTTTTAACAAATATTTAAATGAGACATGTAGAATAAAAGGATTTTAAGCTTATATTTGGTTAAATTTTTTGATGAAATGGCACGTCACACATGATTAGTTCAAGAACTGAGATTTTCTTTCTGTTTTTACAATTTGTAGCTCAGATAAATAGTGTAATTATGGCTTTCAAACCTGCCGGTGGGTTTTGGGGTTCAGAGGGTTAATACCGTCTAACAAAAGACTAAATTCAATGCAGGTAAGGAAAGACTCAGGGGTTTAGAGAGAATTGTTTTACGAACCTTGTCCTCCTGGTTGCGATAGTAGTAGAAGACTTTTCCAACCAAAGAACACCACACCAGTTTAGAGTGTCCATGTTTGACCTGAAACAGAAAGATGACAGCACAGACCACATGAGAGAAGTTTCAGGACAAGACTCTTTTAAAAAAATCTCAAATCTAGAGTTTTACACGTCCTAGGAGTGTGCAGGCAGGCGTGCAAACCACTTGAAATCGTGTTTTTGTGTCGAAAGCAAAGTGACAACTAATTCCTGCCAAATGAAAACAGTCCATCCGCACTCATCAGCTTCGTTTTAACCAGGGATGCAGCTGGAGGTGATAATTACACTTTCTGACTTCTTTCAGAGACTTTCAGAAATCTGGATGATGTCACTGGAGGATGCCTTCCAGACAAAGACAGCTGTGCATCCCTCAGCAGGGGTCACAGAGGTTAACGGCGCTCTGAGAGGCCGAGCATCTCCCCCCAGTCTGTCTAAACCACGGTCATGTTGTAACTAGAACATCAAAGCCGACTCGCAGGAAGGGATTCGGGGGGAGGCTGGTGAAAGGACGTGAGCTCCATCATCTCAGCTTGAGGCTGTCAGTCATCTGCCAGAGACTCATCACACGCAGCCATCACATGTTAAAAGTGTCTAAAGTTTACCAACAGACAGGCCTCAGCAAAGGAAAGGGAAGAAGAGACTGGAAGGGAAGGGGGAAAGAGCCTTTTAACATTCCAGCAGCTCTGGTCTTGTGGCCGTGTCCAAACGTGAAAGAGGTTTTTAAGAATCTGTCAGAGAAGAGCTCCGTCCACCTCAGTGACAAACACGGGACGTCAGGTTATTCCTGGCATCATCCTCAGCGAGAAAGTCTGGCTAATCTATACCTATCATAACTGTAAAGTGGAAATTGTGTAGGGGAAAAATTACTTTACTTAGATTGACACACCATTTGAAAAAAAAACTAATGAAATTAACTATAACATGTCATTAAAGGAAAACAAGTACACACAAAATGCAGGATTTCTTTATGTTTTGTTTTCAGTTGGAATTTGTGTAATTCCTGATGTCATAGAAACTTGAGCAGAAACATTAACATCACACGGGTGACAAAAATACTGATAACCAATTAATCATTTATGTAATTTTCAAGTAAAAATCTGCTGCTACTTGCTTTTCAAATATGAACATTGGCATATATTTCTCAGTTTTTAAAGATGCAAAACCGAGCGTCAGTTTCCTGTCAAGATACAGTCAACACAACATCCCTGATAAAACTGCAACTTTTTGTTTTTACACCCTAACATGTTGGTTAATGAGCTTTAGAAGTGGCAGATTTTCTTTTACCTTTGAGAGTCTGTTGCCAGTTTTTATCCTTACAATCACACAATTACAGCAGTTTTGTTTTTGTGCTCCTGTCAAATTAATACTCACTGTAGTACATTTTCACTGCACCTCTATGGAAGCAGCACAACAATAACTAGAAGTAGAGAGAACTTTAAAAACTTCTTCTGGTAGTAAAACAAAGCTATAACGTCATCTATTATTTAAAAAAAAAAAATTAAAATTTCTTGTTTGTTTGTTTTTTACAAAAAAAAAAACAAAAAAAAACTAATGTAAGCATTTTTCCACATGCCCACAAGTGTTGACTCTGGTGATTACATACTATACATATGTTTCTTAAGATTTATTTCTTTTTGGCTATTTGCTTTTATTAGATAGGACAGTGGATAGAGTCAGAAACAGGAGAGAGTGGGGAAGGACATGCGGTAAATGCCCGAGGTCGAACTCGAACCCGGGACAGCCGCTACGTCTCTGCATGTGGGTCACACGACATAACCATTAGGCTATCGGGGCGTCCTACTATACATATGTTTCTACTTATATTTTTTATGTGTTTTCATACCTATCTGCTTAATGTAAACACAGCCTGCAGTACAACTGAAAAGTCCCTGAATTTCTGTAACAGGGCTGTTGGATGCAGCTGAAACACTAATGGCTTCTCAGTTATGTGCAGACTTTTTGTTTTTTTAATAATTTAGTTAGTGCAAATGGTCTATTTTTGATATTTTTCTTAAACGAGACATGGATAATAACGTGATTTTGGTGAAATATCCCAATTTTAAGCTTAGATGTTGTTAAGTTTTCCACTCACATGATGGTATAAGTTAAGTTTCTGTTTTTACAGATCCTGCCTCTAATAAATGGTGTATATTTGGTAATTAAAAAACAAAACAAAAATATGCCTTTCAAACCTGCCAGCTGGTTTTGGAGTTCAGACAGTTAAATGATTAATCATGACCTCTCACCTTTGTAAGCCAACCTCTCACTGTGGGCTTTGCGGCTGTCTCCACAGTGACCGGGCTGCTGGCCTGGACTTTGAGGATGTTCTGCAGAACCCTGATCCACTCCTCCAGGATGTTGGGTGAATCTGCGGTCAGATAGAAGGTCTTCTTCTCCGTAATCAACTGATTAGACGAAACGGGGAGAAATATGGGAAAAATGCTAAGCCGGGCCTACTGAGATAGCATCGTCATGTCAGAGGAGATCAGAATCAGCTTCCGAAGAGCCAGGAAAACATTCCAGTCCAACGCTACACCTGATGTCATCTTAAGCTGCTTCTCTGGTATGCAGCAATAAAGCTCCGCTGTGATGCAGTGCTATATCAAGCGTGCTGAATGTGTGAGTGAAGATCTGTCTTTGTAAAATTTTCTGTTTTTACCTCGATGCCACAGTCTTCAAACATGTTTTCTCTACTTTTAACACACAGTAGTAGAAAGTCTCACAGATGCACTCACTTGAAATGTCTGTGCTCCTTCTCCACGTACTATACAGCAGGATGAGTTCAGCTCAATCTGACCCTGAGGCTTCCTGATCACATCGCTCTGAAAACACACACAAAAAAAATCACATTTCTGTCCAATATTTTTAAAGAATTTCAACAGAAGAGACCTTAAACAAATTCATGTACATTCCTTTTAAGTCTGAGAAGGTGTAAAGATCATACATATGCCTTATTCTGCAGCCATCTTGCAACAGAAGCACACAACAGTTAGAAATATTCCTGCAATGTTTTCTGTACAGACGGCAAAACCTTAGAAGGAAGCAGACAGGCATGCAGGAATCAAGACGCACTCACAGGAGATTTGTAGTAGAGGATCTCTCCATTCCTCAGGATGAACCAGCGACGTTTCCAGGCTTTCACCTGACTGCCCATCTTCAGCAGGTATCCAGACTTCTCCAGCATCTCCTACAGACAGGGGCACGTTTTCATTTGTAGATTTATGCTGAGTTATACTAGTTTGTCATCTTTATTTTAATTGAACACAGTGAAGGTGACAGCCAAAGGGTTTCAAGATGTAAATTGATGTTCTACTTACAGGCCCAGTGCTCTCGCAGGAGTAGGAGGAGGTCCGCTGGACTTTGTGTTCTGGTTCAGAGTAGTCGCTGTCCAGGGAGTAGGCATCAGGAGGGATGGCGTAATCGCTCTCTGAGCTGATGGAGGACATGGACACACCTGAGGCACAGAAAAATCACAGGGAAACAGGAACTATGAGCAAGGTAATACAAGAAATTGTCTGACAAACAAGAAGAAGCAGTGGTGGTAAGGGAATAAAAAAAAATCCTTGTTTGATTGAGAGCCAGCATATAGCAGATGGTTCAGGATAAATGGAAATCCACAATAAAGTACCCTTGCACTATTACAATGCTGCATGTTGCAATTGCATATCTCTCTAGGAAGCAGAGCAACGCATTGTCATTTTTAAAATACATTTTACTGCAAAATTACCAAAAACAACCTAAAGAAAACATTAAGTCACCATTTTCTAATGAGCTATATTATTGTTATGTGGTATGAAAGTGTTGGATTTTTTTTCTTTAAAGGCAGTTTCACTTAAATTTCAGAAAATGTTGCTGATGCACATCAACAACAATGCATCTGTGTGTTGGCTTATATTTACTACATGAATGTTTTGACTATGATGTTTACTACAGCCTGACCAATACACCGATCAGGCATAACATTATGACCAGCTGCCTAATATTGTGTTGGTCCCCCTTATGTGGTCAAAAATGCTCTGAACCATTGGGCATGGACAAGAGGACCTCTCAGGGTGTCCTATGGGGTCTGGCACCAGGATGTTGGCAGTGGATCCTTTGGGTACTCTGGCTTGTGCAGTGGGGCCTCTGTCTAGGAAGTTTGGAGGTCAAATCAACATGTTGGGCCATTGCCATGTTCCTCAAGATGTTCCTGATTGTTTGATGTTTTTGCCATGTGGTGGGGTGCATTTTCCTGCGGGGGTAGGCCAGTGACATTTGGGATTTCCATTTG
>OMNN01032171.1:0-11020 GCA_900302755.1 Chromis chromis | reverse complement strand
CTAAGGCAGGTGAGGAAAAATAACGACAACTAAAAAAGCGACTAACAGTCGAGGAAGTTGAAGCTACTAAACGAAAAACCAAAAGCTCGCGACCAGCGAGGCAAAGCTAATGCTACAAACAATTAGCAAGAGACAGAACAAAGGACTCACTTGGAGTCGAACTAACAAAGGCGCGGAGGCTACACTTAGCTGAACCAAACTGAAGGAGGGGGAAGCAAGGCAGGTGGTGTCCAGGTTGGCTGACGACCAGATGCGGTGAAGCAGTAGGTGGAATGAGTGTTCTCCAGATCCAGAGGTCTTTAAACTGCGAGTGGTGGCTGAGGATGACGAGATGCTCCGTGGCTGCTGGCGGTCCAAACTGCACAAAGGAACACAGGTTAATAAAGCGAAACAGCAAGTGTAGTGGCTAGGCATGAATCTAGTTAGAAACTAACGTAGATGGTTCACGGTCCGGCACTGGAGAGAGACTGGAAGCAGCTTAAGAGCTGCAGCAGCAGCCACAAGCCCCAATCAGAACGTCTCCTCAGCTGAGTAGGAAATTCACCACACCTGGTCGCCAGCCGCTCCCTGCTGCATTCACGCCCTCCTGAGAAATAGGGAAAGTGGAGAGAAAGGAGGGAGAAACCCAGGCACTATCTGCTGGCAGAAGTGGAGGGCGTGACATTAGCAAATTAAATCTGTGTGTATCTGTTTTAAAACTGTCAAATTGTTAAAAAAAAATGTACCTTTGACTAAAGCAGGAAGTGATTTGAGGTCACTTCCTTTTCCCACCAACAAGAGATTTTTGAAAAATCTTAACTATAACCACAATCTTTTGATAATCTTATTTGCCATAAGCTGTTTTGTGTTTTGCTATGAAAAATGGTAATTTTTTTTATTTTTTATTTTTAGCATTTTTAGTCAATAATAATTATATTTGAAAGTTGATCAATTTTAAAGTTGCACTACTCATTTTTTTATTAGCATTGAATCAAATGACTATATTTATTGACAAAAATACCACTAGTTGTGACAAATGCACTGAAAATTATTGATAGAATTTGCGATTCGCTTCAGCTTTATGGCAAAGTATCTTTTCGAACATTGTTTTGGTTTTAAGGCCCACAACTTTCCAGTTTGTAAGATGCAGCAAGTGAAAATGTGTAGTGAAAAAACGCTCTAATAAACCCATTTTACTGCACTTATCCACCATGAGAAGAAAGATAAAGTTAGCAACTAGCTCATGGAGCATATGGGAGCTGAAGTGGAAGATATTCCCCCTATTGAGCAGCTGCTAGTGGCCCACAGACGACTGGACCTGAGCTGACAGCTGCCCATCTGCGCCCCATCCTGACCTGTGACTCCGGACCCCTCCGTGATCTGACTGACTGGATGTACCTCCCTCACCCATCCCCTCTAGACTTTGACTGTCACTACATCTGCTATGGATGTGCATTGTCCGTGGCTATAGCCTGTCCGTCCCTGGGAGTAGGATCTCTCCTTCATTGTAGTTCTCCCGGAGGTTTCTTTTTTCCCACTGGGTTTTTTGAGTTTTTCCTTCCCGAAGAAGGAGGGTCATAAAGGGCAGGTGATGCCTCGGACTGAACCATTGGCCTCATCGACTGTTGGACTCTTTATTAGACTGTTTACTTACATTTCTTGTTTATCAATTCAATGAGCTCTGTAAAGCACTGTGAGACAACAGTGTTGTGATATTGGGCTATACAAATAAATTGAATTGAATTGAATTGAATTGAATTGAGGAATACATCAGCAAAACAGAGCTAAAGCTGAACAAACTGTGGAGTTTTATCCATCAGGGCAACAGGAAAATGTCTCCAAATAAATAGTAATGCTGCTCATTATTTGCTAACTATAATATCACAAGGCAACAATATAGTCTTGCTTTACAGCTCATTCTGCAGAAGCAAAATGGGCAAAAGAATCACCTGATGCAGCTTTAAAGTGTTTACTACTAGCCACTAGTTGCTATTTTAAAGTTTTGCTTAAAAAATAAAAGGTTATTTATGGTTTATTTACTGATATAAACATCAAATTAGCTACATTTACATTCACACAAGAACTGAGAGGTTAATTCAAGGCAACAGCAGTCAAGTGCATGAACTCCCGAAAGGTTCATGTAAACAGCTTAACCCGAATGAGACCTTGACTGGACGGCAGCCAGCAGCCGGGTCACTGTGTGCATGTGAACGTAGTCCTCATGGTAGCAGATTAAAAATAGCTTCTTCTTTTTTCAACTTTTTCGATAAAACTGTTTTTAATTCTTCCTCCTGTTGCCCTTTTCCCCCATATTTATTTGCAACGATTAATTAGATTTTTCAGTTCTGAACATTCAATGCGAGCGTGACAATAACAGCAGCTGTGGCTTTGGCCCTGGCACGACGTCCGGAGAAGAGAGGGAAAGAAAAGGAGAGGAAAAAGCAAGACAGGAGATTCATTATGCTGCTGTAAACACCCTGCAGAAACGTGTCTCAATCCCAAAATCTTTTTCAGTTTTCAGCAGGATTTGTTCTCTCTCTCTCTGGGTGACCTGACCTCCGATGAGAAACCTGTCAGACTCGATAATATCGAAACTCTGTGTGACTCAGTATTTAACATGAGTATGATTCCAAACATGTGTGGAGTCAGTGTGAGCATTCATGGTTTAATATAATTTTTTGGGGCGTGGGTGAACAATATGAGGCCCTGCCAATGGAAATAAGCAGAGGAATACACTCAGCAACAGCACAACAATGGACAGGGTGCTGTTAATGTGCCAAAGCCCTCACTGACATACGGTTACGTAACAAGCTGAGGAGATTTTAAACTTTTTGCTTTCAGTAGCTTTGCACATTTTAAAGGCTCCTATAAAAGTCAGCCTTGTAAAATAACAGCAGCACATTGTTTACATTGCTGGACTCTGGCCCTGAATGTGATGCATGATACAAGGGAGGTGGGAATGCATACCTTAGTACCAGCCTTAGGGTTTAAAAAAAGGCTGACCAAGTGTTTAATTGCTGCATTGACAAGCAACAAAACAACTTGATATATTGTGAATGCTTTCAAAATGTTTGTATCTGACTAAGACAGTTGGTAAAACAAAAACTAATGACTTAAATCATGCCAAATCTCTAATACCACCAGTTTCCATAGCTGGCCTGGTGTCAGCACGTTCACCAGAATTATTCACAGAGTGATAATTAATCCCCCAACCGAAGCCAGTAATCACTGTGAGCATTCCTTCACTTTGGCTCTGCCTGCATGACCAGAAAATGATTTTCAGGAGGTCATCCAGCCCACAGAGAGTTTGGATCCAGCTGGTAGTCAGGATGAACTTATATGGTATCAAAAACTCTGCTTCTCCGTGCTTTGGAATTTATCTCACTAGATGTCTTTTGTATTGGTAGACTTGTCACTGGATTTTTACAGTATAATGTCCTTTTGGATGTTGACTGTAAACATCATTGAGGGGTTTGTCAGGTGGGTTTCTTGACTTTAAGAGGACAAAAAATGGCCAAAAACTTAATTTACACAGAATTAATGGCAAATTAGTCTTAAGCAGTTCTAAAGCTACGGTCAATGGGCATTTTATAAGGGTAACTTGTGAAATCTAATGCAATCCAATACAACGGTTCTTCCATAAATTCTGCTTTAAAACTTCTTTGTCAAAAAGGTGATAATTCTACATCATGCTTTTATGAACTGCTTCACATTTGTTATCAATATTTTGCCCTTCTCATGTAATGTTAATGGATTGGACAAAATATTAGGAACACTTTTAATGGTACAGCAGTCTGGTACAAATGTAACCTCAGGTATAAACATGAAGCAGAACTGTGACCTTTTTGACAACATCATCAAAAACTGAAAATACAGAAGCTTTGTAAAAGTAGAAACAGTGGCTCCAGATGTGAATACTCTAAATGACAAGAATATAAAGACTGAAAGCAACAGGTAGGCTGCTGTAGTTCTGCATCCTCAGCATCCTGTCACAGTACTTGTAAGTAACATCTGGAGAAAAAATAAAGCACCATGTCCATAGATTAATGGATATTTAAAGAAAAATAAATCAATCTGTGGTCTACTTGCTATTTTTCCATTGAACTTTTAAGCAAACCTCATGGTGTGTGATCACTTCTCCACAGTAATTATAAAACTATGCAGTAAAGACGCAGACAAGTTTGGCCCTGTGTGATTCTGATACACATTTTAATATCATCACACACAAAAATGCAACGCAAGTCTGCAGCATGACACAGACTGACCACCCCCTGCTGTGTTGCAGTAGCTGGTATTTCCTTAGTAATCTTCTGACCGTCTGCTCAGACTGTGGGAAGATCCTCCTTTAGAAAAAATCTACCACAATGACAATCCCATGAATGTCCCAGGAAAGCTTTTTTTCATATTGGAAAACACACACCAGGTGCTGCAGGTGTTTCTGCTGCCCTTTAGGACCACCAGCTGCATTATCACCTACTTTTATTAGAACATTTACAGCGTCAGATCAGCTGCAATCTGCAAACACACTTTAAAAGAAGAGCTGCACATGTGCCAGTAACTTCTGGACGGTTCGCACGGTTACATTTTAAGACACTGACTGTTGTCCAGAGAGAGACGTTTAGTCAAACTGGCAGCAAGTGGAAGTGTTTTTAAAAGCCTGCCTGTGTGTTGAGTTTCTTTGTTGTGCTTCTACATGATGACAGATTAATGTCCATCTTGAGTCCATCCTGAATTTCCCTTTGGAGATTAATAAAGTTTATTCTATTCTATTCTATCTGGAGAAAGGGATATGCTGCGCTGTTCCTTATCTGGACAACACTGTCCAAAGAAAAGGGTAGTAATGAAAGTAATACAGGGTGTTATGTTGTATCTGCTGTGACACAATGGGTTTGTCATCGTTTTGGGTTTTTGTTATCAGTTTATCTGCTCGCTGTAGTTGTTGTGTAGCCAACATGCAATGACACATAACTTTATGTCCATTAATGCTAAAAGTAAAGGTAGAACTTTGTGAGACTCATGTTCCTTGTAACCAAATAATCAAATCCAAAGAAATGTTTGCAGATTTTTGTGTTTGCTATGTGTGATATCCTTGCTTAGGCCGCCTATATTTGACTAGACTCTAATTGATGTGATTCAGGATGGATTATATATGAAATAATATTGGAAACTATAGTGCGTCTCAATTGTGGCCCCCAATGAACACAGCTGGTCAAAGTTGTAAACAATAGTAAGCAAATGCAGAATGTCACAGTTTCTACAAAATATAGCATTGTTTTTACAAGAATATTTTAGTCATTCTTTATTTTTACACCATGAGCTACAAAATTAATAACTTTCCAGACTGTATGAACGAGCTGGCTTTTTATTTAGACACCAATGAACAGGCCATTTTTCACCGAGGTCATCTGGGGCTTGTTAAAGCTGTAGGCCGAGGTGTTGGGGGTGAGTCAGGCAGCCGATGATAGAGGGCGCTAAAGTTGAGATGGCTAACTTTGACTGGAGTCTTTACAACTGTTGTCTCCAGGATCTGGCTCAGTGTTTGCAGCTGTGGAGGTTGTGTTTCAGCCAGTGGTCAACTAAACCCTTTCCAACCATTTCCAAATATCCATGTAATGATATCTGGACAAGTAGCAAACTAGTAAATTAAAGCTGTCCAGCTGCAGTAAAAGATTGACACAACATACCTGCCAAGTTCTAGTTGTTGTTTTACTGTGTGCATTATAAAATGGTGCACTCAGCAAGATTTCCAACTCACAATCATATAATTATACATTCATTATTCCAATTTCAACTGAGGGTGCAATGCATGTGTAAAATTGAGCCTGCTCTAAAATCTAAAGTAAGTGCACCATAAATGACACCATATATACTGATCAGGCATAACATTATGACCACCTGCCTAGTATCGTGTTGGTCCCCCTTATGTTGTCAAAAATGCTCTGAACCATTGGGCATGGACAGGAGGACCTCTCAGGGTGTCCTATGGGGTCTGGCACCAGGACGTTGGCAGTGGATCCTTTGGGTACCCTGGGTTGTGCAGTGGGGTCTCTGTCAATCAAACTTGTTCCACTGCATCCTGTTGATACTTGATCAGAATGGGGTCTAGGAAGTTTGGAGGTCAAATCAACATTTGGGATTGCCCTTTGCATGAGGGAGTGTGCTTGTTCTGGGACAATGTTTATTTGGGTGTCTAAGTCTCATCAACACGGATGTTAAAATCCAAGGTTTTCCAGCAGAACACCACATAGTACCAATATGATCAATGTTATTCACTTCACCTGTCAGTGGTCATAATGTTGTGGCTGATCGATGTAAGTAGGTCAGACTCACTAAACATGGGAGTTTGCACAACTGCAGAGAATGCTGAGATGTATCAAGGTGCCTGCATGTTGTTTACAGTGTAGAATCGTATCTTGCACGCAAGTCTATCTGAGCTTTAGGTTTGTTTAAAACGTGAATGTATACAGTGTTTTCTTTGACTTCCTCTTTGCCACATTACCAGATTTTGGCAGTTGATAAGTAGTGTTTTTATAGGCAGAGGACTGGTGGCCAAAATTATGTAAATTAGACTGACAACGTTATAAATCAGAGTTTTACTTCAGAGACACAGATTAGTGGATAATGGACACTATGGTTACTGTGACTAAACACAAACAACTCAATTTGTTTCCCTCTCGAGTCCACTAGTGTTGATCTTCATGGTTCAGGAACTCTAACCACCACTTGTACTCCAAAAACTTCCTCGTTTTCCCTCCACCACTATCAATCTTACTCCATTTGTTTTCCAGCATTCCTCCCCTTGACGACTCTCAGCGCCGGGTTACAGCTCGACATCTCTCAGCCTCACAGCTCTCTGTCCAGCACTTGTAGCTAAAGTATATGGGAATAAGCAAAAGCTGTTTCGACATCGGGCCCGTATCCATCTCAATGTGATCCAAAAGGCCTGAAACCAGATGTGCAGCTTCTGTTCACGGTGTCCTATCTCATCGCTGTGCCCCTTGGCTGTGCCAACAAACACAAAACTTAAAAACCCCTGAAGCTCAATTTGCTGCTGATGACAGAAATGAGTGATGGCCGTGGAAAATTTAAAAGGCCCCGATTCACATACATTGATAAAAAGCCCACATTGTTGAATGAAATCTGAAAACCACAAGCAAATAAGTGCCTCGACTCTTCTCTGGACTTTGTTTTGAACCAGGATAAACCTTGTTCAGCCTCATTAATGGCCGGATAGATCCAGAACATGCATCTTGTATTTGGCTATAGATGGACAAAAGCGGTGTAGTTTATCTGTTACATCCCATGAAACCAAACTGTGAGAGTCCCAATGTTTGTATGTTTGGATGATATTTTACCTCCGAATCTTTAACAATGTGCAATATCCAGATGTAAAGCATCAGTTACATTACGGTTTCTATAGTTCTTAATACAGGAAATAAGCTATCCTTGCAAAAATAAGCTATCCCATTTTTTTTATAGATACAATTTTTCTACTACATTTTGCAATATGGAAAGTGGACAAAATTAACAGATTTATTTCTGTTGTTTGCAAAACAGAAACTACAAACAGACTAAAATGACATCACTTTTAACAGTTTGATGGGTCTGGGACTTCAATACTACTAAAAATTTATATTTCATTGGTTTTTGTTAACTAAAAAATATATTTACTGCTATTTTCAGTACTGATCAAACACGTATTATTACTTTTTTGATAGGGAACAGGAAAAGCTAGCTAGATGTGAGAGGATATATTTTGCAGCCAAACTAATTTATGTAAAATTCAAGGGAGTTTGAAGTGCTTTAAATGGATGTAAATGGATGTTTTATATTGTATGTGGATATTAAGTTTAAGTCCTATGACCTGCTGCCATGTCTGTCCATTAAAGAGAGCCCCAGGATGACAGCCTTTCCTGCTTTTACATAAAAGTCTGTCCTGCAGTGTTGACTTCCAAGAAAATGTGGCACAAAATGTGGGGCGCAGGACAGGGAATATATATAAAAAAAGCTGTGCTGCCCTGCATGAAGTAGGACATTTTTATGGAAGAAGAATGTGTGTAGTACAAGAAATAATATCTTTACAACATCTATCCATGACAATATTCTTCTAGCGAAATACTAAATTGCTGAAGATTCACTTTCCTCACAGTTTTTTCTCAGCAGATGGAGTTCGGTCATGGATTCCAAGAATTCAAAATGATTCACTTCTTCAGATTATAAAGACGTTACACAGTCTGAATGTTAGAAACTACAACTAAACACACTCTCTACATATTTACTGCTCTAAAATCAAAGCATAATTTGCTTATTAAATACTCCCACAGGACTTATTACAGCTGTAGCTGCAGATCAGAGACGGTTACATCATGCAGACTTGGGATAATAAGAAGAACAGAGGGATTCGGAGGGGAGGCCTTAGGAGGCAAAAAAAGCGAGACTCTGGAAGAAAACACATAGCTTTGAGTTCTCAACTGATCCCCCCCCTGCACGGATTCAGCAATGATCTCTGCAAAATATTCTTGGCACTCGTGGCAGGAATCCTCAGGTTCAATAAAATATCAGTTGACTCTGGCGGGCTTGGAAATAACCCCAAATACCACAGTTGTTTTCAGTTAGTTAGGCATCAGAGAATCTCCGGAGCAGGATGTGTGAGGTCTTCTGTGTTATTTTGGACAAAAAGTCTGCAAAGAAAGTCTTATTTTTAATATTACTGGAATAAAAAGAGAGAAGTATCAGCGTTGAGAGACTTAACAGGAAACAAGTTATTTACAGCTCACATTTCTGTCTTTGATAAGAGAAGCAATGCCTCCTTAACTCCTCCACAGATCACTGCATTCACACACTTAGGTGGAAACATATCTAATCTAATAACCAGTGCACACACATGCACAAATATAAACACGCGTTATCCCATTTCCTGGCATGAAAGACAAGCCGAGGTGTCAGACAAGGGCGGTGTTTGCATGACTAACACTCTGCTCTCATCTGCTTTCACTTACCTCTCACCATCTCCATGTCATGACCCTGGCACAAGCGCAGCTGTAGCGGAGTCCAACTCTGGATCTGTTTGCTCTCCGGTTGTACCATGAATCTTCTTTAAAAAATCTCTTTCACTGATCTTCTTTTTAACTTTTTGTTCAATTTTTCCTTTTCCCACACACCCGCTGTCGTGTCTTTTTATCCACCCATCACAGTCTTTGTAGTTTGGTGGTTGGTAGGGTTTCTAAGTGTGGTTTGTTCCAAGTTAAAGCAGCAGAAGCCATACATATCCTGACAAAATTGTGGGTCTGTATGTTAATCTTTGGGCTCTTCTGGCATATCTTTCTATGATTTACAGTTAAACTCCTTATTTATCTTTTACTGGCTCTTCATGCAGCCTTTTAGTTCAGCCTCCGTCTAAAACAGATCGTTTTAGCTTCTGTCTCTGTTGATTGGCCAGATTCCTCAAGCAGACCTTTGCCAGTGTAGGTAGAGATGTTATAAGGGAGAGACTTGCCACACAAATCTATGTGTGAATTGCACGATGCTGAGCGAGGAAACATCCAGCCAATCATGTTGTTGCACTGAAGCAAGCATGTTATGAAACTTTATGTATGCATAAGTATAACTAAAACACTTTTTAAACCTTATTTTGTTACAAAGTCTCAGTTGGGTCTTTCCACCTCAATTCGCCAAATGTTGAAATAGGTTCACACCTGACCATCTCACATTTGTCTGATTTTTTTCTGTGCATACGAATGTTATTAGGTGGCACTTGTCTAAATCTTTTGGTCACAGATTGACCAGGTTGTAACTTTTTGAGTAAAGGATTCTTAATGAGAGGTGCGGTCGTGTCAATGTTTGAAGTGCCATAACTTAAGAAATAATGTAGCCAGAGTCCTGAAATTTTGCCTACTCATTGATATGTACATGTGGTTTTTAATGGCACAACCCTGCTTTGATAGAATAATACAAACCAATTATATGATGGTGTAAATTTGGTCAAAAAATTTCCACTTTTTTTTCTATTCCGATACTCCCCAACCATAAAACCTTTATTTTTCACCTTTTCAATAAGTAATGCTACCTATGTTCCCAGGTTTTACACATGGTCACTCAATATTCACCACATCTGATTTGACTGATGTGTCTATACATGCAGTTTTTATGCCATGCTGACTTTGGAAGGTACCAGATGTTCTCCAGTTCCACACATACATGCATGACCTACCCTCTAACTGGCTTTGCTATTGGTTATCAGATGAGGTGAAGGCTGTTAGGGGGTTTCACATATAATCACACAACTAGTGTTACTGTATATCCAGTAACTACTATTGTCAATATCCAGTGAAACTAACTGATGTCACATAAAGACACCTTGACTGAACCAACATTAGTATCTAATATGGCTTGATAGCTAACAAAGTTTGTTGATGAGATTTAAAAGCTGCAGGAACAGCTGATGTTTCCTCTGTCAAAACAGGACAGTTTGTTACAGTTGTGCAGCATTTTTGCCTTATCGAATTCCATTTATGGGTTGTACATGGAAATAGTTGTCTTTTTTTTAAACAAATAATGGAGCGGTCTGTGTCCCAGACTGCAGCAGTACATTTACGCCCAAGACACAATAAAAATACAAAGTTTAAAACATAAAAACTGTGTGTCTACATTATCAGATATACACAGTTTTTAACACACACACACACACACACACACACACACACACACACACACACACACACACACACACACACACACACACACACACGTATATATGTGTGTTTAATTAGATGTAGATCTCTTTCTACATTTGCATGATCAAAATAAGCTAATTGAAATGGTATTCGGTCGCATGAACACACAGCATCCGTTCATTTTCCTACTTTTGATTCAGGCTCATTGTGTTTTGATGCATATGTTATGATTGGCTTTTGCTCTTTTCACTTTAAAGATGTATTTAAAGGTGCACTTGCTGAACTAAGATGTTTATTTTTCACTGAGCTCATGACTTACTGGTTGTTACATTTGAATCAGAACAGTGGGACACTCAGCTTGATAAGCG
>OMNN01032170.1:0-10834 GCA_900302755.1 Chromis chromis | reverse complement strand
CGGCAAACATAATAGATGTGTCCAAATACTAACCCTAACTGTCTGGTTACTAAAAGTTAATGAATACCTTCTAACCAATCAGACTACAGACTTTTCAGGGAACAAGTGTTATGCCTTTACTGTAATGTACTGCAAACAAACTACCCTGATATTTAATTCACTTCATGAACAGTAGCCTCCTAAAGTTTCAGATGAAGGGGTCCTTTAAAGTGGAAAAAGTATATTTCCTATATTTCTCAAAGCAGACTTTTGTTTGTTTAGGTGATAATTTTCATAATGATGACCATGGTTTAAGTTCCTTAAAGTTACTCGCTCTGTTAGTTACCACTAAGTAGCTGAATATACTGATAATTCTAAAAAGGTTACAGGTTGTTCAACCTGATAAGAAGAGAAAACCTGATAGCCTTTGGTGGAATATAAGTAATCCCCTGTTTCAAAGCTGCTAACCTCGGGTCCCCTCAGAGTTAATTTACCTGGCTGGGCTGCTTCTGGGTGGCCTGCTGCTGGCTCTTAGGTGTCTTTTCTGGTGAGCCAGAGGAGGATGAATGGCGAGACTTGGTGTGGGATCGCTGAGCAGACGAGCTGGAGCTGCTGCTGGAGGTCTGCAAGAACATGCATGAACAGAATGCTAGTTAGTTAGCACTATCTTGGACTATGGTATCACTGAAAAACACAAACAGAAGATACAGTTTTTGTATTGTAGGAGCTTCAACATTAAAAGCAGCCAAAAGCTTCAGATTCAAGCAGAAAATGAAGATCAAATGATGACATCAGACATTTTACTTCAAGAGCTTAACATAGAGGGAAAATGTAGACTATAAGATGAGTACTGAGGTATGTCAGTCATCATGGGTAAACAGCACGGTTCTGTATCTTTAAAAGATACTTTGATGATATATGTGACCTTGTTGGAGGATATCACTAGACATCATCAAAGAAGTGATTGGATGCAAAAAATCTCCCTTAATCCAGAGGCATTGATAAACTTATGGAGACAAGAAGAAAGACATGTGGAATATAGACAAAAATGACAGCAAGAGATAAAGTCCCTGGAAAATGTTGATAGCAGTCAGAGTCTGAGCTGTCACTCAAACGGAGCACAGACTCGGTCCACACACAAGGTTGGTGTGTACACACAAAATGTTCACTGGCTATGAAAGAGAGATATATAGAAGACACAGCATGTGGAGAGACATGCTGTCAGAGTGGAGAGCCCACCACCAGTCCAGCACCACTGAACCAAGCCAGTTATGTGGGCAGAGGAACATCAGACCTGTTTCTTGGTTGTGGTTTTCCCTCGGCCATGTAGAAGCTGTGGTTTGGCTCTCTTACTCTGAGGTGAATTTGGGCCCTTGAGGATCTGAGTGGCTGGCCTTTTGGACGGGCTTCTCTCCCTTTCTTGTTTGACTTTGCCTTTAAACTGAGCTGTGTCAGTGAAGTCAAAGGAAGAATTAGGGGTCTGAGGAGGTGAAGACACAGCAGAGGAGGGGGAAGAGGGGGCAGTTATACTGTCCACACTGATTTCCAACTGTTTAATGGACTCTTCTAGGCTGCTAATAGAGTCAAATGTATTCTTACAGAGCTCCTCTACCCGGCTTTGTGAAATAGACTGTCTGGTTTCAGCAGGAGAGGAGACCTTGATGCCGCTGTCACAGTTATTGCCTTTTCCAAAGTTGAATTGTTCGCTCCTGTTGATCTCAAACCTCTTGGATTCTGCTGTCTGCTTCTTGTTCTCCTTGACAGACCTGCTGTCCAATGCGATCTCCTCCTCTTCCTCATACACAACAACTTCAAGAGTCTTCTTCCCTGTTTTGTTCGTCCCTGTTCGAATAGCCTGACTAATTGCAGCCAGTTTGTTTTTGGGGAACCTGAATTTAAATTTTCTTTTGGTTTCCGTCTTTCTCAGTGAGTCAGGTTTACCCTGGTCTTTGTTTCCAGGAACTGAGACATTATTTGCTGAGGATCTTTCATGCTGCATTTGTGGAGAACTCTGACCACTTTCTGACATTGTGATAGAAATGTTTCTCACACCCTGCTCCTCTTCCTCCTGCTTGGTTTCCTCTTCCTCATCCACAATACATTCTGGAGACAGGATCCCATCAAGATCTTCCTCACTTTCAAAGATGGTAGACAGACGCTTGTAGGCTGACTGAATGTCCATCGGCTCATTCAAAATGACAATAATAGGTTTTGTGCCAGATTCATCACTGTCCACAAAACCATGGTTGTCATGTCCCACATAAGTGGGTTCACCAGGACTGTCCCTGGCTACAGTCTGTATGTTAGAACCATTCACCTTGGCTAGATCTTTCTCTTTGGACTGGGTCCTGCTTCTGGTCTTGGAGATTCTAAATTTACCAATCAGAGGTGGGGGAGGAGGTGGTCCCTCATCACCCAGAATAGTGGGGCTCAGAGTACCTCCATCTTCTGCGCACAGTGATTGGTCTTTGGATGTCTGCACTGCCTCTTGGTTCTGCTCATTGTTGCTGCAGCTGTAAGTCGAGCTAGGTGAAAGAGAGGAAGGTTTTAGGAAAGGAGTAGAAGTTACAAAATCCTGATCTGAACTCAGGGATTTGATCTGTTGGGATGTTGGTGATGGCTCTATATGCTCTGGGGTCTTTTCTTTTTGTAAAGTTATAACTACCATCACATTAGACTTCTTCTCAGCTGGTACTTCTTTGACAACTTTTTCATTTGTCTGTTTAGGACTTGTGACAGTTCCCTGAATGTCTTCCTTTTGTAGAGTAACAACTGTTGTAAACTTGACCTTCTTTTCCACTGCTGTTGGGGAGAACGCCTGCCCAACAACCTCATTAAGAATCTGTTTCGAGGTGTTCGAAGTAAGATCATCTTCTTTACGTGAAGCTGGAGCTGTAAATACTTCTGCTTTCTTTTGGCTTTGTGTTGGCACCTCCTCGTTCTTCTGGACAGTCTGAGCATCATGTATAGTGACAGGTGGAGGCACTACCACCTTCTTTGTGATTGCACACTTTATGTAAGGCACTTGCTTAACCACCTTCTTCTCCTTCACTTCTGTCTTCTTCTCGAGACTTGAAGTGTTTTTCCCACTTTTACAATGTTCTTTCAGTCCAGCTGCTGTTGCGGGTTTTAGAGGGGATCCATTTGTAATGCCCAACTTAAGAGCGGACTGGTGTTCACGTGTTGCTAACACTTTCTGAGTGGCCACTTGTGAGGGTTTGGTTGTCCTGGCATTTCCTTTGGTCTTTTGCTTATTTCCACCTGGTGAATGATTCTTATTTGACAGATCTGTTGTCACCTATAATTAGAAAAGGTAATATTAAACACTTTGTCAACTCTAAATTAAGAAGAAAAAAAAAAACATCCTTAAAATCTGTTAGGCAGTAATTATAGGTCTATCTAAAGTTGATAAATCCATGGTCCTTCATACTTTTTTACAAGTGCTTTGGAGGATGTTCAGACCTAAAACACTGCTGTGTTAAAACAATGACCTGTGTTGTTTCAGGTACCAGTGATAAAATTACATTCCCAAGTAAACTTCACTGATTAAATTGAATGAAAATCAAAAGCTGGAATCCCTAATTTACAAACGTATTCAGACCCTTTGCTGTGGCTCTCTAAACTGTGTCCAGGTGCAGCTTGTTTGCTTTAATAATTGTTGTTTCTTTAGAACATGAAGGGAGTCTACTTGTACCAAATGAAATGATGTGGATATCATTTTGAATTTCATAATTTAGTTTGCCAAATAGCATTTAAAGGACTCTGTGAGCATGAAGAAAAATATTCTCTGAAATGATAATATATGACAATATGTGCTGTATGTTGAACAGGAGGTACTGCTCACTGGCTTATGCCACCCCTATGGTGAAGCCTGGTGGTGGCAGTCTGAATACATTTACAAAAATGTCAAAAAAACACTTTCACTTTGTCCTTATGGGTTATTGGGTGTAGACTGATGGGGAAATGCCATCCATTTAAAATTAAAATGAAAACGCAACAAGTGTGCAAAAAGAAAAACAACTAAAAGGTTTCTGAAGTGACTGTCCATGGGATGTATGTGTGCTTGCGAATATGTTTGAGGTTGAAGTATATTGTGATGGAATCCAGTTAAAAGGGAATGGAAGACTTCAAAGGTAAAAGAGGGTGGACAGAAGAAGTGCTGCTGGGGTCTGAAGTGCACCAGGATGAGAAGAAAAGAACATGTGGAAGCACATTGGGTGGGTGATGCCATCCACACCACGCAGAGCAATACACACCTATAGACTCAGAAAGAGGCTGAAAACAAGCATAAGACATGAATCGTTCAAAAATGGTAAAAGATTTCAAAAAGATAAACACAAATTTAATAGTTATTAGTCTTGTAAAATGTTCAAAAAATATAGCTGAAACTATGTGGAAAGAGCTGCTTGTTAAAAAGGATTTGAACATTCTGTCTACTTCCTCCCATTACAACAGTTTGCTGAAATAAGCTGAATATTTTTAAAAGTATAGAAGTTATAAAAAAGTTGAATACACACTTAAATGTCCTAGAGGAGCTCAATCTTTTGATATCTATATAGTGTCTCTAGCTTAAAGTATGCAGAAGTAGTTAGATGTCAATAAACGTACAGAGGTCAGAAGAATAACAGAGTCTGGAGGAGCTCAATCAGCATTCATACAGTCATGTGACATCTGCTGCATCTTCTGAACCTAGCAAGACATTATTTCTGACTGATGATACTGTATACATCATGAAACTCCCCACTGTTACACTGACACAGTTTGTGTCTCTGTAACAGGTTTAGTGTTCATTAGTTTCGGAACACATTGAAACCAGTCAAATCATTATTAGACAGAAAAGAGCAACAGAACAGTCATTAGTATAAAAGCTGCAAGTTTAGCAGATGTGAGTCAGAAGCATGAAAAAGATTCACTGCAAACCAAAAAGTGTTTATTAAAAAGACTGATTTAGTTCAGCTAGCACTGGTTACATCTAAAAACTCATTTGGACTCATTGTAGATTAAAGCCTTTAGCTTTAATCCAAATCTCTTTGGGAAAGAGTGTGTTAGAAAACTGTCCTGCACACAGTGCAGTTCAGAACACAGCTGTTGAGTATACATCCTCATGAAAGCTAGCAGACTTTCATTAGGATGCACATTTTCAGGTGTAAATCAACAGATCTGTAGTGGATACTGAGTTGTTAATGATTAGTATTGCTGGATTTTTAATGTCTTTATATTTTACCTGAAGCTCCACCTCTTTGCTTTGGAGCTCAGAGACAGAAGGTTTAGCCATGTCTCTGCTCCCTACATCCCTCATAGTGCATTTCTGAAACACCTGGGTGAAAAGGGCACAGGATCCATGTTGAAGGTTAAGGAGGCAGGGATAAGCTCAGAGATAGAAGGATGCAGTAGGTAATAAACATCCTTCCAAGTGTTGTATCAAACTTGACTCAGGGGTTCAGTTTGTGAGTAAGAATGGCAGCTAGTCAGAGATGGAGTTGTGTCGTCAGCCACTGCAGCACTAATTCTGTACTAAATGAGGGGTTCCTGCTATTAGTAGTGTTTTCATTGCTTAAGGCAAATGAAGGAAAAACTGTGCTGAGAGTAGGCATTACATGTGGATTGATACTGTGCTGTGTAAAATGAAAATATCACATTGTTTTAGCTGACAGAGATCTTCATTCAGGTTAGATCAAATGCAATCGAAGCCAAATCTTTGCTGAGAGTTGTTCTTACTTCTTCAGTGAGCATATTCGATTTTCCTCTGCTCTTTCTAGCGTGTGGTGTAGTGCAACTACAACCTGTGTCATTTTCTGTAATGATGATTGACCAAAATTCCAAGCAAATAAGCAAAATTTCATTGAATGACTGAATACAAGGCTGCTGTGAATCATGTTTTCCTCTCAAAGTTAAGAACAAGCTCCGTCCCACCAGACCTGTTGTCTGGGTGTTTCCCTGATTCTGTATTTGATCTGCTTAAACAGCAGTTTGTTCAACATACCTGCAGCTCTTTCATGAATTTGTTGTGCCCCTCCTCTTCATCTTCCTCCTCCTCCTCGCTAACTACGGCTGTAGCAGGGGTGGAGGTGGAACCAGCCAGAGGTGCAGGAACACACATCTGGGGTTTAGGTTTGACCTCTGGTGGCTGTCTTGGAGGTTTGGGCTGAGAAACCAAAGGGGGCTCTTTCTCTTTGTCACCCTTATCCTTTTACAGATACATAAAGTGAACACAAAGCATAAACACCGATCAGCCACAACATTGTTAAATAATTTATAATAACAGTGATCATGCTGTTACAATGTTCTGCTTGGAAACCTTGAGTCCTGGTTTTCATGGGCGTTACTTGGACATGTAGCACCCACCTACACTTTGTTGCATATCAAGCAAAATTCACTTGTGACTTTTCTCTTGAATAAAAATAAAACTGAAAATCCTTCAAAGTCCCTTTATTAATTTAGCTAATACTAATCTCATTCTGTGTAAAATACAGTGTCTATAGTTATAAGTGGAGTTCAAAGAGCTCAGAATGTGTGATGCTATAAAATACAAATTGAAACCTTTTCCTTTCACTCTGAAACAGTTTGTACTTTAGGACATGAGACCCTTTTGATCTTGTTATTTGTAAATGTACACTGCATACTACTCATATTTGATGTGTTTGCCCCCAGAGACAACATACCTGAGCTCCAGACTCCTTCATTTTGGTGAAGATCACCTCTCTGGACCTTCCCGTGGTAAAAGCAGAACTGACAGCATGAGACCTGGGCGAAGAATAACAAAAACAGAGGTTGTTTGGAGTGTGCCAATGCTGTGACTGCCATTTGATATGTCCTGCTAAGAGACAACACAACCACATGCTTTACGAGTAACTATGATGTCAAATGTACGTAAATGTGTTTTATTTTCAAAAGCTAGCATATTTCAGAGCTCCTCGTGAGATCCTTCTGTTTTGATAATCTAGCACACATCAAAGCATTTCAATAAATTGCTGTGGCTGACTGGAGCCTTCATTTTAAATTTTAACAAGCTTGAAATTCCACCTGTTAGCCTTGGTCAGGGCTTGGCCATTTAAAAAAATCCCTGTTTCTACAAGGCCACACTAAGCTCAGTGGTCCAGACTATTTTATAATGTACTATTTGGGAGAGAGTTTTTCCATTTTATTGAAGAGAGACAGAGTGAAAGTGGGGGTAAAGAAGAGAGTGATATGCAGCAAATGGTCTTGAGCCAGACTCCAACTTATGACCGCTGCTAAGGGACTGAGCCCATATGGTATCGACTTAACTCAGTGAGCTAAACGGCGGCCCAGTGGTCCAGACTACACAACAATCAATATACTATCAATATAGTAAATCTAAACAGTTTTCATGTTATATAGCAGTAAACATCCTACTGTTAAATTAGAAGTAATACAGTTACTTTAAGGTGATCCCAAGTGGAATCATTTGACATATCTGTTGTAAACTGTACATATGGTGGGACTGGTGGGCAAGAATAAGAGAAAAGCCTGAGGAACAGTAAACATTGTCCTTCAATGCTTGTACATTGGTACACTAAACAGAGCATTAGAGGTAACAGTGATCAACTTACCTCCGTGGAGGAGGAGGAGGAGGAGGTGACTTGCTGGCTCTGTCTGGACTCTGCTTCATCTCCTTGTCCACACTGGAGCGGCGGGGTTTCTCCATTTGTGGCCGGCTGCTGCGCTCTGGGTCAGGTGCTGAAAGAACAGCCGATCTAGCAGGTGATGGAAGAGGTTCCACAGTGGCTGCAGGAAGCTGTGGAGTTGTTGCTCCTGGAGATAAACACATCACACCAGAGTGCTGCCATTTAATAACTGAGAATTCATTCATAAATTAAAGATACTAATATTTAAGGTCTGTAATTTAGGTTTTTGCACATAGGGATGAGCCATTTTGACGACTTCAACTTTTTTTCTTTTCCAACTGTCAGTATTATGTTTGTGCTGTTAAACACAGAGCCTCATAACTGACCAGACAGGAATGTTGAAGGTTTGCTGGATTATGACCATGGCGTTTTTAGATACAAATTGTTTGCTGTCTTAGAGGTATGTTGAACTAATGTTGACAGGATTATGATTTTACATGAGAAATGCAGGTTAGTGAAAAATCATTATGATCTTGCGACCCTACAGAGGATTAAGCAGTGTATAGATAATGGATGGATAGATGGTAATCACAATGTATTTGTCTATATGATAAATTCTAAAATTACATTAAGTTTATACACACAAACCAAACAAAACAAAACTAACTAACTAAAACAGACCAGCGGACCAGAACATGGCCTTTAATTTCACTTTAAAATGTAAATCAGCAGTTTAAATGTGGAAACAGGAAAAACACTGAAGCACAATGTCAACACCAGTAACACAGCAGGAACACAGAAAATGAGACTGTCAATGAATACACTGCCCCAGTGCATGCTGGGAAAGCTGCTACTGCACTGCAATTACATGATCAGCGTTTAGCCAATCAAGTGAACACCGATGACAGAACTCTCATTTACTCATTCCTCTTCCCTTTCAAAATATGAGCACATATGAATATGAGTTATTACATTTCTTTCACAGAACTAAATGAGCTGGATAACAATAATCAGACTTATACTTGCCTGATATCCTCATGTTTGCCTGAAATATGTTAAACTGGCATTTTTTTAAGGGGCAAGAAAATATCAAATGATAGATTATAACTGAAGTCATACCTGTGTCTGGGGGTTTTATCTGGCTGGAGTCCACCTCATCACTCAGCTTGAGAGATGTGTCTTCTGGTGTATCAGACAGAAGTACCTGTGGCTCTGCTGAGGTAACAGCACAACAACAACACAGACACACAGCTGTGTTAACATGGGCTCCAACACATATGACATACTATTAAAGGTTTTTTGATTATATTAAAACATCAAGAACCACATGAATACAATTAAGTTAAAGATAACAAATGTCACTGATAGAGAAAAATTGTAGTACCTTGTGTATTTTAACCCTTCATGGCTAGTGTGGTCACATGTTTGCAAGCGCTATGAGATGACATATGTTGTAAATATGCGCTATATAAATACAGTTGAATTGAATAGATGTCTCACTATGGGATACTCCTCCCTGCGTATACCTCAGATGTTTTTATCTTATTACACCATTCCTGATTGGCTGGTGATTGTGATGCCCACGTGAGATAAAGCCACCTGTAGCCTGTGTTACAACAACATAGCATTATTCAAAATAAGCACCTCTTGCTTTGCCCCAGCAATAAGGGCTGTCTCTTGAGACATCTCACTCATGCTACTCTGGGGGCTGAGTCGTGTAGGCCAGAGCAATCGCCCTACAATCCAGTGGGAGAACCGTTGCTTTATGATAGGCTTCCCCCTGTGGATGGAAAGTTGGTCATTTCTCTGAAACCCCTTTGTTCTGTCCATATAAATCCACAAGGTATGGATTTTGCGGATGCTAATGATCATATCTTATGAGACGTACCGCCTCATGAACTAGTAGGATTCATCAAGTAGTAGTATTCATTCAGTACTATTTATATGGCGCTGATTCAAAACATAAGTCATCTTAGGGCACTTTGTATTATGCAGTGAGACCCAACAAATACAATGATGCCCTTTGAGCAAGCTCAGGGTACAGTGGGAAGACAAACTCCCTTTTAACAGGAAGAACCCCTTTCTGATGGAGAGAGTTTTCTGAATCCAACTTGAATGAACCAATGTTACAGAACAGAAAGAGAAGTTTCGTATAAGAATGAGACAGCATTCTTCCATGAGGCCTATGGTGTTACAAGTGACACGGATTGTACAGGTCTACCTTGCAGTGTCATGTCCAGAGGTGTGTCCTGCTCCAACTTCGAAGCAGTGACAGTTGATTGTCCTGAGGCAGAATCAGAAAAGCTCTCTGCTGGATCTGACACATCCAGATCAGGTATGGACTTCATTAGGCTGACCAGGGACTCCTGGAGGACATGGTCGGGGTTTGTGCTGGTGTTTAGGGGTGGAGGCTGGCTAGAATCAGAGCTGGGTAGCTGGTTGACTTGGCTGGTGCTAGACTGGATCATATCGCTGGTTTCACTCTGACAGCCCTCTGGAGTTTGTCTCTCTGTAGTCTATGGAGGACACACAGAGTGAGGATAGGGATCATTTGTTTAAAACGAGGCCTTACACTGAGGAAAATCACTGGTATCTTGTATCAAGATTTCATACCACATACAATTTCATATAATCAAACCTTGACAAGAAGAATAAAGCCTACAAGTGTGTGAAAAGTTTGCCAGAGGAAATTTGAATCAGAATGTGCTAATGCCATGCAGAACCAAATCATTTGGAAGCACCAAGTCTCTTGATTCAAAGCATGTAAACCATTTAAACAGCACAGCAACCATACGTTTTTAGTACAAGTGCATACACAGGAAAGGTGCCATCTATAGGAAAACATTTAAGACTTTTTTGATTCCGGTGCTAATTGTGACAGTCCACCTCTACAGAACACAACATGTACAGTTTTGACTAGAACTAATTTCTACTGATAAACAGTCTCTATTTGTACTGTCTGCAGTCTGCTCTATGAGCCCTCCTCCTGTGTGTATCTACGGGACTGTAAATATCAGCTGTCATTTGTAACTAACCATTCGAAAGCTACCTTTGTATATCAGCTATAAACAGTCCTTATTAAATTTAGTTTCAACTGACCCTTATAACTTTTATCTTATAACTTATTTGTTCTTCTTATAGTCTCACTTTTATCTTAAACTTTCGTTATTATTCTATTTTATGTACTGATACTATTACTGCAGTTGTATCATTGTCTCAAATCATTTGTTAAGCACTTTGTAACTTTGTGTTATTTGTGCCATATAAAG
>OMNN01032169.1:0-10704 GCA_900302755.1 Chromis chromis | reverse complement strand
TTGGTACTATGTGGTGTTCTGCTGGAAAACCTTGGATTTAGGCATCCATGTTGATGAGACTTAGATACCCAAATAAACATTGTCCCACAACAAGCACACTCCCTCATGCAAATGGCAATCCCAAATGTCACTGGCCTACCCCTGCAGGAAAATGCACCCACCACATGGCAAAAACATCAAACAATCAGGAACATATTGAGGAACATGACAATGGCCCAATATGTTGATTTGACTTCCAAACTTCCTAGACCCCATTCTGATCAAGCATCAATAGGATGCAGTAGAACAAGTTTGATTGACAGAGGCCCCACTGCACAAGCCAGAGTACCCAAAGGATCCACTGCCAACATCCTGGTGCCAGACCCCATATAGGACACCCTGAGAGGTCCTCTTGTCCATGCCCAATGGTTCAGAGCATTTTTGACCACATAAAGGGGACCAACACAATATTAGGCAGGTGGTCATAATGTTATGCCTGATAGGTGTATTTTGGTGTGAGGCTGCATTGCTTGATTGTTACAGTTCAGCATGAGTGAGATATGTCTGTGCTTAATTTAAGGGCAGTTTAAAAACTGTCATGACAACTCAAACCACAAAAATCAGTCTTTATCCTCTGGGGACCATGAATCTTAGTACAAAGTTTTAGGGGCAATCCAAGTTGCTAACATATTTCAGCCCAACTGACTGACATGGTTCGAGCCTTGCAGCTCGCATGGCTAAAAAAAAGTCTCGGATGCCTTTAAATTTTATCGGAGAAAATCTTAACTGACAAATGAAAGAAAACTAATTACGCTTTTTCTCTCTCAGAAAGACATTAAATGTAATACACTGAGGCATTTAGTTGAAAGCTGACAATGACACATTCCGATGAAATACATGACTCTCACTCCCACATCTGTGCAGAGGAAAGGCTATCACAAGCAAACATTATGAGTCATGCAATTCCTGACAGGCCCTTTGCAGAATTTTAATTAAAGCTAAGCCTACACATACATCACACTCTGTATGATCACCCAAATAATACTATTGATTAACATCCTATAGATCTTTGCACATAATGTCAAAAGTGGTGTTAATATCGAACATTCATTTTCAAGCAACATTTCTTAATCAGAGAAAGGCAGGGAGCACTGAGCTGCACAAACACAAATAGATTTACTGCCCGTGGCGCACAAATCAATATCTTTTCCTTATTGTCTTGAGTTGATGTGTGAAATCCAAAACTCAAACATAATCACATCAAAATGACCGTTGTATGAAAAATGATACGTCTGGTTCTTTCCTTCAAAAGACTCCTACACAATAAATTGCACATCATCAAACTGACGTTATAAATCACGGCACTCTGAGGCACAGGCAGGAATGAGAGACATGCTTTCCTTTTAAGTGGAGGCTTACAATTGAACCTCAGGCACTAGAGTCCATAAATCGCAGCATCAATTATTAACCCAAATCTGTTTTAATGTGCCAAAAGAAACCCCAGTGGGCAGGCTAATGCAACTAGCAGGAAACGAGGAGAACAGATAAAATGACCAGTGTGGCCAGAGCTGGCCCTTTTTACGTTGGAGCTGATCTAGAGTGCAGGAAAGCATCAAACGTAAAACCATCCTGTCAGACTTTAGGGACCATCAGGAGCCATAGTAGCAGCTAAATAATAGAGAATTCCATTCATTTAAGAGTGGAAATATGCCAGTAGATTGAGCCTTGAGGCTGTAATTGATGAAGGCCTCAGAGACACGGCAGTGCACAGGGGAGAGGCAGAGTCCGGCAGAGAAACAACATCCTCAGTCTACTCCCTGGATGCTTTTAGAAGACATGCGTGTTGAAGTTTACAAGGTGATATGAGTGATTTGAAAGTGCATCGAAAGCAAACAGCAAACCATTAGCAGACGACCTCAGCAATCACAACGTGGCTGCAGGGATGTGAGTATATCATGATCACAGGCTGAGACCAAAAGCAAATAGAAAATGTACTCTCCTCAGGGTCAGTAAATTTGCTCTTCATTTTGCAGTAAGTGTTTTTCTTTTTTTAGTGTTTTATGAACCTGTTCAAGATGCTCACATAATATGCAAGAAGGACGATCTTGGCATGGAGGCAGATAAACATCACTCATCTCGTATCAAATTTTGCTTATAAAATCCGATTCCAAAAGGAGGAAACAGATAAAAAGAAACAGGTGGGTGAAGGATTTTTTTTAAGCTTTGAAAAGAACAAAGTTTACAAAGTGAGTAGTAGATGTTTTTCTCCCTTTTCTCACTTCAGGAAAAACGTATAAATCAAGTTGAGGCTCTTACGACAATTTCCTTGCTTCCACTATTTATTATTTAATTATTCATCATGTTTTCAGTAGGAAAAAAGGCATGCTGATATGGGAGCAAGCCCTAATTTTGAAAAGCAGTGCTTGCCAACATAGAGCAACAACCCAATTCCCAGCGCTCCGTGCACATGATGCAAAACCTGTAACTGTTTTTGATTTTCACACATTAAAAATACTGCTCGGGGCAAACTATACGGCTACACATCTCACCAGTCAGTCAGATGTGGTTGTTCTTACTTATTTTGGCAATCGGCTTTATTTCCACCCAGTGATCACTGGGGAGGCTCTCCAGGACGCGCTCAGATCTCTTCCTTCATCTGACAGAGGAGAGGAGGAGAGTGTGCGAGATGAACACTGAAGCTGTCTTATTAGTGCTTAACTCTGCTGCTTAGGGCTCCAGATTGACAGGAAAAAAAGAAAAAGTGTTCCATGCAGGCTGCGCCATAAACAGTGGCAGTGATAAATATCTGCTGTCACTTCCAACATGACTCACTTGTCTGAGTCTTAGCTTTACTGCACACAAAGGAGGCTGGAGCAGAGCAACCATACACTGCCATGAAATCTTTATCAGATTACAGATAATAGATGCACTCTATAAAACAGCTTATATTACCAGAGAGTGAGCTGAAGTGGAACACAGTTCCGCACCAAATAGTGAATAATGAGCATAATTTTATAAAAGCACACACAAACAAACATTGATACAGGTAAAAAGCCATACAAGCCCTCATTACTCTTATAATGGATGGCTCATTCATGTTGTTTCATGTAGACTTCAGTTGCTTATTGAGGCCCTTATCTTCAAAGTGGCCACTTCAGACCCCGACTAGTCAACACAGATCTGCCTGTGTGCCAGTTAAGGTGTGTTCTTTTTTTTAGTTTACAGTGAGAAAAGTGGAGTCAGCACTGCAGAGAATAGACCAGAGACAATCCATCCATTAGCTATACCTGCTTTATCCCAGCTTCATCCCATGGAGAGTCGCAGGGGGCTGGAGCCTAACCACCGAGAGGAGGGGTACACGTTCGACAGATCCAGGTGCAGTCTGTAGTGGGGATAACACAAACAGACACACAAGCGTGGATGCTCACCCTCACACCTACGACCAATTTTAGAATCACCAGTTAATCTACCATGCAGGTCTTTGGACTGTGGCAGGAGGAAGCACCTGGAGAAAACCAGGCAGAACACACAAGCTCCACACAGAAACCTGCAGATTTGAAACTAGAGCCTGCTTGCTGTGCACGACTGTGTAGCCCAGAGAATTAAGTTGCAGGAAGACTAATATGGGGGCCTGATATTTTTCTACAGAAACCCATATTTACATACACGTCATATATTCTGTGAGGCTGTGTTACACTAATATTGCATTAGAGCAGCAGAGAGGGGAAAGTATTCAAATCCCTTATTTGAGTAAAAGAAACAATTCTGCGATGAAGAAAATGCAAGTAAAAGCCCTGTACTGAAAATGTCACTTATAGTAAGTAAATGTACTTTGGTATATTTTAGAGAAAAGTACTTCAAGTCCCAATGCAGAAAATGCCCCTTGAGAGTGATGTACTTTTATATACTATATAATTGGGGTAATATTAATGGACAAATGTATAAGTAGTACTTTACTGTAAGTAACCACTGACTAAAGCTGTCCAATAAACGTAGTGACCATAAAAGTACAACTTGTTCCTGTGAATTATAGGTGTAGAAGTATAGTACCTGTACCACAAACTGGCACAGTACAGTTAAGGATATTCCACTGGAATCAAACAAGCAAAATAAAGATATTTTTTCATGCTGGTAAAAGACTGAAAGGATCATTTTAGTCACATAACCCTTGAATTAGTTCAAAGAAAAGTGCTTTTACAAATGAATAAATGCCTCTGACCTGATAGGAGAATGCAGCTTGTTAGTGTTGATGATAACACAATTGCTCTGTGCATGTTCAGGACACTTTCCTCACACAGCCTAAATACATGCAGATCAGGTGGATTAATAACTCTTAATTACCCTTAGGTGTGACTTATTATGTGAATCTGTGATTGCTCTGTGATCAGCCTGTCCAGGTTGTGTTTTTTTTTTTTTTTTTGCCTTTTATTCCACTGAATGCTGTGAAAAGCTTCCTCGGGCTCCTGAATAAGAATGAGAAGTTGGGGGAAATGAATGAATTCCGTGCATTTAGTTTCGCATTAATGCAGCAGCAGAACAAAAAAACAGCATCCTCTATTGTCACACACTCCTGCCAAGCTCAGATTAGTACAATGAGCATGAAGCTGGGAGCCTTTTGGCTAATAGGTGTGTTCAAACTCAAAAGAAATGTGATCCAAATGAACCTAAAAGATTTGAATGGACTCAGATTTTTTAACATATTTTTTTAAAAGAAAATCATCTCTTGGTGTTTTTTTAAATCAGCAGTACGCCAAGAATAGAAATAAGCAAGTAAGATAAGTAATGTGTAAGAACAGTTTGTAGGTTACCCAGCTGCAAAAACCCTCTTTTACATTAATTGGGATTATTCCTTTAATGAACCATATGACTGCTTCTTTCCTGGAAAAGACCTGCATAGTCTAAAAAATCCATTTATGACCGACCTATTAACATTTACAACACCAGACTTGATGGCTTACACTAGAGGACATTTAGCTTCAGACACCCGATGAATTATAAAGTGAGAAGCTCATGACATTGTGCAGTATTAATGACTTAGTCCTTTTTCCAAGAAGCCATCAAGTCTTGCAGAAGTATGTCTCTATGTGACAAAATATCAACGAAGGTTTCCAAAAGAAAAGTGCTGGGAGAGACTTTTTCTTGGAACCTGGCTACATAGAGGATTAGCTGATGTTCTCTGGCAAAATAAGAAGTGGAATTATAATTAGTGTAACTTAATTAAATCTTGTTTACTCTCAACCATAAACATGATTAATCTATATTTTGTGTCAAAGAAGATGCACAGTGTTTCTTTCCACAGGACATGTCAGCTAAAGTTTACCTCGGAGTAATTTAGATCGACTACCCCTCATAAACACCAGACACACTGGGATTGAAGCAGGATTGGCAGCCCTTTAGAATTCTTCCAGTTTTATTTCCCAGTGCAGTGGCGACATGCAGAGCACATATGCTTCCAAACAGCCTTTGTAGCAACAACAGCAACAACAACAAAAAAATCTTAAGAATCCTTCAACCTGGATGCAAACATTCGCCCTGTTTGAATGCATCAAGCAGCGGTGGAAACGGCATAATAGTCCTGAAATCTTACAGCTTTTAAAAAGCTAATGTGAGCACGATCTGCCCGTATGCAATAAGCCACTTTGTTTGTTGAAAACTCGCCAAGTGGCAAAAAAGCAGCTGCTATCTCGGCAGTCTCAAGGGGCTAGTTAATTTTAGAAAGATAATCTCCTGCAATATGCCGAGGGATTAAGACGTTAAAAGTCCCAACATGGGGAGATGATAAGGCTGTATTGTCATGGTCTGCGAGAGGCATCCAGTGCATTTTAGGAAGTAGACAAGTATGTTACTTACCAGGCTAATCAGCATGCAGATCAGGAAAAACAAACACCAGTTGTTCAATGACATCTCTATGTAATTTGCCACTACCCCTCTGTCTGTCAGCCGCAAATGATGATGGTGATGACGGCAGTTCATCTTTGGCTATTAGCATTGTCTCACAAGGCTATATTGCAGTACTTTCACAAGATATTACCTGCAGGGGAGGAATGCCACACTAAAGCAGGGGATGCACTGTCTATGGCTTAATCAATGTCATTTGCATATGCAGGATAAAACTAATCCTCATCAAAGGGAGGTTCTCCACCTGAGGCCCTTTCTTGTCCTTTCCGAGGAATCCTTCTCATATTAAATGATCCCTTGACGATATTCACCTTGCCAGAAAGAACAAAGCATGCTCACACTGTGTGCAGAGGGAGGGAACTACAGGGATGTTTGGACTCGCTATGAAAGTGTGATACGATGCAGAGAATAAAAACCCGAGCTAAGCTGAGCTGAATGTCGGAGAGTGTGCAGAGCAGACCTGCTGTAATACTGTTTGGGTCTGGAAGTCAACCAAACAGCAAGTTCCAGGTGAATAACAATGCATGGATTTGCAGGAATCGGGTTCAAACTCAGTGGGACAACATAGCGAGCTCGGCCTGACCACCTGCTGGCTTCTTGGGCTGTGGCCAAGGTTTTTAAAAACCCAGCCGGGGGTAACAGTCAGGGGGGGTTCCCCTGCTGTCTCTCAGTGGTGCTTGAACGCAACATGTAGCATATATACAGGGCAGGAAAAATACAAGTAATATACCTGCAGCAAACCTACAGATGGAAGAGCCATTCCTCAGTCAGAGGGATTTGAGTCACATTAGAGGGATGCTGAGCAGAAAAGAACTGGGTTTCAAAAGATCCCCTAAGGCCCCTTATTGTGGAGAAAACCTCTCCCCTCTCACGGGCTCCATTCTGTATAAGATAAGCAAATTTACACTGGCAGACAAACGTGACATTTTCCTGGTGCAGGAGCTGCTTAAGAGGAGGCTTCATAGGTGGGCAAGGCTGATAAGACGACAGCTGGGATTGGAGGGACTGGAAAACCAGCGTGAAAAGGAGATGACAGAAATCAGTAAGAGTAGGATTTCTTTCATTTCCAAACATCTCCTATGTAAAAACCCACAAGCGGGGTGAGGTTTTGAGCAGTGACGACCCGCCTGCACTATACTGGTGTCCCTTTTCATGCTTATTTCTTTATGCTAATGTGTACCCCAGGGTGCTGTTTGGCTGTCTTTGCTGGCTGAGGTTCACAAGAATCTCACCCTGTTTACAGGCTATCAAATGGATTACAGACTCATTATCAACAGTGCTGTGTGGCCATAGAGGCCTGTCGTTTACACCACATTTCCACTGTGTCAGCCACAAACCAAATTCCATGGTGGGAGAGTATCAAGGTGTATGTGTGTTTTTTTTGTGTACTAGAGTGTGTATGTGTGTGCAAAACAGTGCAGACAAAGTGGCTGCACTAAAGGCATGGCTGATCCTGTTTTACACTGTGTCTCATTTCTGAAGTTGGAAATAGCCATTGAGTTTACCAACAGACTTAAAATTCACGACCATGGCAGGAAATTATCCTTGAATGCAATGCAGCGGTACATTCGCCAGTATATAAAAATGAACGACCATTATTACTTTTTTTCTGCTCTGTTTGCCTTTTTACTGCCCCGGCTGTGGGTGTTGCACAAAACCTCAGATGCTCACGTCTCGGCTGCAGTGCGCCGCGATGAGGCGTGTTGCTGTGATGTAATGTGATGTGAAGCTCTCCGAAGGTCCGGGGCTCAACGACGCCATACGCGAGACAGTTTAACATCACTAGCCATTATGAATTTACCTGCAAAAGGTGATGGGAGGCGAAACTAGTGTTATTCAGCTCGGGAATGACAGCATTGGCCAGAGTCTCTCTAAATCAGATTGATGATCCATTTTCCCTGCCCCGGGGCCACAGTAATGTAAGGGCCTGGGATCCACCGAGGCTGCAAAGAGACAGATGGGACCTTGCCTGCTGTGACCTTGCTGAGCTAATATTTCTCCCAGGCCTTGTCTGTTGCCTCATCATTAAAGGTGCCATGGCTATTAACATTGGGAGAATACTTCAAAGACACTGTTTACTTGGACAGGACACAATCCGGGTGAAGAAAAATCACAGCAGCTGAGTAACAAGGCAAAGAGGGATTGTTTGGCAAATGGTGAGAGTCGTGTGAGTGCAATTTCAGAGATATCTTTGAAAGTCATGCAGTGCCGTGCATATGTGTATTTTTAATCAGACCGTGCACAATTCACATATAGTAAGATACAACTGATAGCACACCTGCAACAATTACTGGAGCTACTAAAATGAATCTGCAAGGATTCTGATATTAATCGTTTTCATCATCATCATTCAGGTAAAAATGCCAAAATTATATTGGTTCAAACCTCTCAAATATGAAAAATGTCTTAGTCATACAGCATCTGATTGTAAACCTTGGGGTTCTGGTAGATAAGCAATATGAAAATGCTAATATGCCATGTACATCTACAAAATTTGGTTGACTAAATGTTGCACAACAGTTTTATGCATCAAGAGCAAAGTAAAGTAAAAAATAAAAAATACGTAAATCAAATCACCATTTGGACTACCAGTTGCCTGTTGGTAGTGAATCTTTTGGGTCTCTGTGGATCGGGCTTGTTCCAGTCCATCCCATTGGATACTGGATTGGATTAAGATCTTGGGAGACACTTTTACTTCTTCGTCGTGTTCCTTCAGCCATTACTGAGCAGTTTTTGCAGTGCGTCAGGGTGGATTGTCTCGTAGTGGGAGGCTGCCGCTGTCATTGGTCTGCAATAATGTTTAGGTAGGAGTACATGTATGGATGCCAGGATTCATGGTTTCCCTACAGGACACTGGATTGCAACAAGATGATCAATGTCAGTGATGCTGATTGGTGTGTTTGGGCACACTTTTTAAAAATACTTGGCAGGTACGTTGTTGTGCATCTTCTGTCACTTCAGGCTATCCTTCAGCTTCTTCAGGGCTTTTTGGAGGCAATACTATGTTTTGCATGACTCTTTGTTCTTATCGTCACTAAAGATACTTCTTTATGACTGTAAGTTTGGAGTTGTTGTGTCGAGGAACAGAATGGATTTGGGTCACATCAGATGCCTCCCTGATGGTACTGCATGATGGATAAGTATCTGAACATCTAAAGTGTCTGAAACCTTTTCACAGTACTATACATTTTAAAGAAGATTTCCGCAGTGAGGAACATGTTAGTCTTAGAGTGTGAGTGCCCTGACACAACCCTTAAATTACTGATTTTTTTTTCTTCCCAGCAACCAGAAGCCATCTTCACCATAAAAAGCCCACAACGTTATGGTACATTCAGAGTGCTTCACCTCTAGCCTTACCATTCTAACTTCATCTGGTCTCTAATTTCAGCTGCCAGAGGTTGCAGAGATCTAACAATTCACTCTCAGCAAAAGGAAAAGACAAGACAAGAATGCTTCTCCAGGATGACACAATGTTTTTCAGGACATTTTGCGATTCCTCTCATTTTCCAGGACTGAAACTCAACTAAAAGTTTCAGGCTTTCAAGGTTCTTTTCAGGACACGTAGGAACCCTGGTCATGTTTCCATAGTAACAATCACTGACACCTGGTCACCAGTGTTTCTATGGTAACCATCTGTGACACCTGCTGACCAGTCGTATCAAATGACCCCAAAAAAAGGAGGAAACATGGCTCATAATTAGTGTTTTGCAATCTCGATTAAAATGAGAGATTTCTAGAGACAGAAAAGCCTCCTAGAGATCAGTGTGGACATCATCTGCTTGTTTGTCCACGTTAGCAGAGGTACTGAGCCCTGCCACATTAAAAACACAGCATCTCAGCTCTGCACTACACTGAGATTTTATGATACTGGAAGTTAGTAGCATCGTTACACTCAGCAAACGTTTCTGCTAAAAATTCTTGTAACGGTTTCATTTTTCCAGAAGACTAACATTTTTTTGCTGGATCATACAGCTGGGGTCAGCCCTATGTTCCCACAACCCAATGGTCCCACATTTTTAAGATTTCTTCTTTCACTGAAAATTTTGAAAATTAGGCCCTATGTTCCCGGGAGCGTACCTATGTTCCCTGCTTTGTATGGGACCAGGAACAAAGAATCCTTTTTCTAAATAAGGGTCATACGTTCCCCGCTTTTCCCCAAAAGGGTCCTATGTTCCCCGCTTTGTATGTGACCGGGGAACATAGGACCCTTTTTAGGAAAAACGGGGAACATAGGACCTGGGGAACATAGGGATGACCCCATTGAAACTCTTGCTCACTGTAGTTACTTTTCAGATTAATGTATACTTTTTATTACAATGGAAATGGGGACTCCGTTCAACCTGAAGGACTCTATGAGCTAGTTTACATCTTGTGGTCGCTCCAATCGGCAGCAGCAGTCAACGCAGCGTCTACGTATATATATGTCTATGCCTGCTCCTGGTTTTCAAACAGAACCAATATGGCGACTCGTTTGGAAACCTTAAGTTCAGCAAAATGCGTTTCTCAAAACATTTGAGGTGAGAAACAAGCTGCTGTATTTGTCGTCATTGTAGATTAACAACGAGGCACCAGATCACGCTTGATGTTAATTCCTCGTCAGTGGTTAGAAAGTGAGTTTAGAAATGATAACATCAGCATTAGCTGTTAGCTAGGACCATCAGCACGAAAGATCTAATCAACTCAGGTTATTTGCATAAAGTAGCTGAGACCTCAACTTTAAAGCCCCAGTCAGTAACTTCTACAGTTGCTCCCTATGAAAAAACATGTCACTCATTCACAAATGTGACCTTTTTCATGAATATTCACCACCACCATCATTTCGAAGTG
>OMNN01032167.1:0-10171 GCA_900302755.1 Chromis chromis | reverse complement strand
CGCTCCCCCCATCCCGTTAGGTTTAAAGAATATCAGGATTTCAAAAGTAACTTTAAAACATTTTTTGATCTTCTCATATACAAATGAAGTGTCGTTTATCTTTAATTTCCATAAGTGAAGTGTTTAGAACAGAAAGTCTAGACAAGCAGCCGGCAGACTTCCAGAGAAACCACATGACTCGTGTGTATACGTTTTCTGCTCGTTCACATGATTACATTTTTCTAAGTGCTTCATGTGGCTGTCACGGCTGACAATATAGTGTTTCTCACCCTCTGGAGGTGCTCATGTCCACGGGCTGCTCTCCTGTCTGAACTTCCACTTTAATGGTGGCCTTCACCTCCCCTGCTGCCAGCATGTCACTGGACGCCTTTGGCTCTGTCTGTTGGACCCGGCTCCTTGTATCCACAGCCGGATCTGTCCTCGCCTTGCTCGCTTTGTCGTTGCAGTCAGTCCGATTGTCTGAGCTGGGTTCAACCGTCTGCTGTCTCTGGGTCTGATCCCGGTCATCCTTCACCGGCTGGGAGGCCAAGGGTAACACTAAAGATAATGGCGAGCCTTTCTGCTCTTGCTCCTGCTCCTTCTCGAGCTCTGATGTAGGTGTAGTCCGGCTCTCACCATCCTGTGCCACTATAAGGTCGGATTTAGGTATAGTTTGCTCCTCTGTTTCGGATTCAGATGGGTCCAGTTTAGGTTTTTTGCTTTCATTGTCAGCATTGGAGGGTTCTCCAGGCTGTGGAGCAGCCTCCTTCTCCAGCGCCCTCTTCTGGCTGCGCGTTTGGCGGACAGCCTCCTCAGACATCCCCTGCAGGCACGGGAAAAAAAAGAAATGTATTATCTCAATTGTTCCATATTCAAATTAGGGCTGCAACTAACGATTATGTTCATTGTGGACTGATCTGTCAATTATTTTTTGATTAATTGATTATTTATTTGTTCTATAAAAAGTCAGAAAATGGCAAAAAATGTTGATCTGTTTTCCAAATCGGGCTGCACGGTGGCTCGGTGGTTAGCACCGTCGCCTGTTCGCGTCCCGCTTAGGACGCCTGGGATCTTTCTGTGGGGAGTTTGCATGTTCTCCCTGTGCAGCGTGGGTTTTCACCGGGTACTCCGGCTTCCTCCCACAGTCCAAAAACATGCTGAGGTTAACTGATGATTCTAAATTGTCCGTAGGTGTGAATGAGTGTGCTTTGTTGTCTGTCTCTATGTGTAGCCCTGTGATAGGCTGGCGACCTGTCCAGGGTGTCCCCTGCCTTCCCCCGAGTCGGCTGGGATAGACTCCAGCCGCCCACGACCTTACAGAGGATTAAGGGGTATAGATGATGGATGGATGTTTTCCAAATTCCAAGATGACATCCTCAACTCAAAGATAGTAACTTTACTGTTGAGTTTACAGTTGAATTTTCAGTTTAAAGAAGCCAGAAATATATTCACATTTAAGAAGCTGGAATATGAACAGTTTGGCATTTTTCTCTTTACTGATAGTACTCAAATATACTGAATTACTCAAACAAGTTAACTGATCATCAATAGTTGGCAATTAATTTTTTCTTAGATGATAACTGATTGACTAATCTCTGCAGCTCTAATTCAAACATGATCAACGCAACAGGTCGAACGGTACAAGATCCAGAAGAAAGTCTTTACCCATACCAAAGTTCAACCAAGCATAGTCCTGTCACATTTCACTCCAACTGTCAGACATCTAGTGTAAAGAAGTTAATTTCGCCTTTCATTGGTCTAATTAGCTTTCTTTCATTCATCTATATCAGGCGTTAGACGTCCAGACGTTCTGAGGAAGACGGAAGAGATCCGTCAAAACTGTCAAAGGTATTTGAAAACTTTAAAAAACTCCTAATCGCCTGATATAGATGAATGAAGGAAAGCTGTCAGACATCTATTTCAAACTGAGCTATAACTGGCAAATATGGTAACAAATTAAACACATGGAACAAAGGCCATACATATAAATAGTATTACAAGCTTGCTTAAGTCACCAGTATAAAAAATAAAATAGGAGTGTATTTTCAAAGGATAATTAAAAGGTAGGAGTAAAACACGTCCTAAAATGTAGAATCACTGAAAGTAGTTGAGAAGTCACTTAAAGTACCTGAACTTAAATTAATTGCGGGTTTAAGTCTTAAAATGTGACTTATTTGCTTATAAAATAGTGCTGGAGCTTAAACACTGGAAAACTGTGACAGTGTAATCATTGAATGTAGTTGAAAACTGAGTGTCAAGTTTAAACCCTGTAGGCACTTGGATTAAAAGATGAAATGTAGACCCAGAAAGTAGTGAAACTGGTCAAAGTAAGAGCTTAAAGCAGTTAAAATGTTGAAAATTATGACATAAACATCAGCTGCAGCCGCTGTTGAGTTACTGGTTATTCAGAAACTAAATGCACACTTCTCAGAAAGGATAAATACAAAATTAAATTTGTCGTCATACTGATGTCTGGTCTGAATCGAGCGAGACAGGTAAATTGTGAAGATCTTCGACATGTCACCAAAACTATACTCTTTTGTAAAGCTGTCAGCAACCAAGGCAACTCTGGCAATATTCATCAGCACATAAACTTTACTCAGGTTCAAAATAAATGTGATTACAGTCTTTCTAACGCCACAGCTGCACTGAACATGTTAAAAAAAAGACTATTTTAAGCTCTAATTATTGTTCTCTTAATGTTACCATGATAGATTTACACTACAGAGCTCTCACCCAATAATAAATCACGGTGCCTATTTTACTCAAAGTGCAGTCATGGTTGTGCACCTATCATTCCGTACTGAAGTAGACAAAACTGACCTTGAATCTGCTGCAAAGGGACAAAGCCTGACTAAAATGGCCCCCAGACAAAACATGTTGGATTAGCGTGGTCACATGACCAAGATGTTGACTCAAGTGTAATTCCAACACATTCAATTACCCAAATTTCAGTCTAACACAGAAGCCAAAAGAAAGGATAATACGGGAGTGCTCAGTAGGTGCTCAGTGTTCAGCACAAAACACAAAAACCTGAGAGCTGGCAGAAAATGACAACACTGTAATCAAGTCAGAGTTAAAAGGGACTTGGGGAGTATCTAAAATTAACCGAAGCATGATGTCTGTTCAAATATTCATAACGACTCATAAATCCACATGTTTTAGTAATTTATGTGTTCAAGTGGAATTATTTTTTATTGGTTTCAAAGCCTCCAGCGTGTGTATACCTTCCCCTCTCCGAGTCAGGCACCAAGGATCCATTACTGTCCAAATACTATCTCCTGTTCGGCACGTTCAGTCCCACCAGATGCTGTCATGCCAGCAGCAGCGGAGACAAAGACATACAGCGGCTCGCTCTGTCAGACAGACGAGCGCTACGTAGTGCACTTGTGCCCTGACAAAAGTGCACCAGTACGTGGTACATGGTGTCACACATTGTCCCTGCAGTGGCTGCTCCGAATCCCCAGGTCAGAAATGAAAGAGGAGACACAAGGAGATGGCAGACCACATCAGTCAATACATGTTTACCTTGATGGTCTGGATAATGGCCTATCACACTGTTCTCTGTACATCTCTGAAGCACTTTCCATTCAGTGGATAAAGACCCACTTATGTATGGTAGACTGTGTATCTTCAGCATCCTGTGCAATAACAAAACAAATGTGTCTAATGAGAGTTAATCTTCCTGTTGATAAATCTGTGGATTTGGGCGTCAAGTGAACAACCACACTGTTTTTATACTGCACCTCTTACACACACATAAAAAGATGTGGTTCCTAAGCCTATACAGTTATTAGTGAACATGTCGGAAAGGGTAATAAGTACTGAGAATAAAGAAGAATCAGAGGATCACCGTCTGATCTCTTCTCGAAACAGTCAGTCTGATCAGCAGTCACTGGACAGGTGTGGGGAGATGACAGGAAGCTGGGTTTGAACTTGTTGCTCTCACTTTTCTGTCACTTTTTGCATGTACAGCAGAGCGTAACACCACTAATGCTTTCCAGGAGAGCTGTGAAAGGGTGTGCACCTGTATATAAACGTTGATCACGTCTCCATCCTCTCTATGATGGTCAGGGTTTCAGCCCATCTTCAGGTGTGGCTGCCCAAAAACAGTTTTGACACATTTGCCTTCTAATATGGTCAAACATCTCCGTCTATCTCTGTTATCATCAGGTTTTTAGCATTTCCTTGTTATGTGTTGTGCATGATGCAAACATCACATCCTACTTTCAGAAATGTCCCTAGCTGGAGAGCTCTGATAGAAACATGAATACTGTGGCATGTACACTCTGTCTACAGGTCTCTGATCATCCCCTGCCTTGTCTTGAACTGCTGTTACCTAACAGTTAGTCAGAAAAACAAGAAACACGATGGTAAATAATGGATGATGTGAATAAATGATCGATAGGCTTTGATAATGCAGAACACAAGTTGTGTTTTCGCTCTCATTTTCCATCACTAGTGGTCTGGGTAGAGTTGCTAAAACAAGCAAAGAGGTAAATTTAGCAGACAGAAAGCAAACTGTGCTTACAGCTCAGTTGGTACAGAATTGGCACAGTCATGGTACAGTGTGTGAAACCTGGATCCTGTTACGATCATGTAAACCAAGTATACCACCTACTTCGTTCCATGTAAACATCACATCCAGAACAAAATCAAAACCAGGCAAGGCTCCAAACTGGGATACTAATATTCATGTACACACACCCATTGAATTGATTTTTGTCATTATCAGATACGTTAAAGGTAAACACGTGTTGACCCATAAGTCATGCTACACTGAGACGAGACAACCTGTGCTCAAAGTTCACAGACTCTCAAACAGAAAGAACAAATGACATCCACAGTAATGCAGAGGCAGTTGTTATTTGCAGGACGACCATGAAGAAGAAACACAGCACAGTTATGTACTGGATCATATCTATGCATTCATGTTGCAGAATGGAGACCCAGTCTTCCCAAGTGTGCTGAGGCCCTCAGTCTGCCCAGCGACGTGCTACAGGAAGCTGTGGTTTTTTTGGGATAAGAAGGACTACAATTAACCCTTACAACCTGGGCTACGTCTCAGTGACACACACCGTACACACTCCTACCCCCTCCCCTTCCTGTTCTCTCAACGCTTATGGCGGCGAGCATAAAGCACCCTCAGTGTGTCCGTGATGTACCTATACAATATACATGCAGAGTCACAATGCAGCCTGCACAGCAATCATCTGATAACAGAGAGCTGACTAAGTTTTTTTTTAATACTCTGACATCACTGAGACACACATGACATGACCCTTCCCAGGATTCAGTGGGACACACAAAGCACTTTTCCTGAGAACCGGTTTAAACCGGTTGGCTAGTGTGTGTGTGTGTGTGTGAGTGTGTGTGACTCTGTCAGTGTGTGTGTGTATGACTGAGAGAGAAGCTGAAGCTGGTTTTAACCCTTCAGGTGCTGGAGCCGGCGCAGGGCCTCCACACTGACGGCCATTATACAGTGTGTGCACAAAGTAAGTGTGTGTGTGTGTGTGTGTGTGTGTGTGTGTGTGTGTGTGTGTGTGTGTGTGTGTGTGTGCTGGGGTGGAGGTGGGGGTGGGGTGTTGTGATGACAGTATCAATTCTGGTGCATTTAGCTGTGAAATGATGCTGGTGGAGGAAGTTAGACATGAGGAACGCCACCCAACACCCCACCACCACCACCACCACCCACACCCAACCTTACACGGACACTGACCCTATCTTTGTAATGGGGGATCTGAATGGCTGACAGGTTTCACATTTCATCTCCATGGCAGTTTACACACAACTCCTTCAAGCCCACACACACACACACACACACACCCAGACTGTGGATCACTGACACATATCAGACTAAAGAACTACACTGTCAGTTTCAACATGATACTATTTTTATCAGGAGGCATGTGTGATTATGAAAACGTCACGGTAGAATTATCTGAACTACATTATTGTCCTGATAAATATCTAAATATGATGGAAATCCTCAAGCAGCATTAATGACACTGTAAAGGCTTCGTTGCACACTGAGGGATGGTGGTCATGGCCGACTGTTTAGTTGTCACTCTTCTTATATGTTTTCATCAAACCAATAGTCTCTCATCTACATTTCTTTCACTAGTATCAACAAACATCTCCTGTCAAATCTCTTTGGACAAGAGACAAAGTTTGACTGCCTCCATGAAAAGATTATTTCTCCTTCTTTGCAAAGTAACTGCATATTTCCCATCAAGCTCCTGTACAGATATGTCATGTGCCACGATGATACACCAAAATCATCTGTACAAGCTAAATTAGCCAGTGTGGCTGTTGAAGTCGACAACGCAACACATATCGATTGAGTCTCACCCTATAGTGACAGCCAAACCATAAACCCAAACTGGAACTGCGCTTCCAAATCTGCATGCCTGTGGTGAAAGAAACCCAAAATTAAGTAAATTAGATTTTTTTTTTCAAAGAAGGATTAAAAAGTAATAAATAATTTAAATCATCTTTTATGCTGTCTGAATGTTGCTATGTTTGTAGTGTACGGTGGCCCAGAAGGGTCAACGCAACTGCAAAAGCCACAAGACAGCCACAAAAGCCACAACGGAAGTTAACCCACAACGGAAGTGCGCAGCGGTCAGAAGAACAGGCTTTGTTTCCGGGGGACAATATTTTCTGACAGACTATTTTGATCACGGGAGAGTTTAATGAGACGTAAGTAAAACACGGTGACCAACATTGCTGATTTGTGAAAACACATAACGACATTAATCACAATCATCAGCAGCAGCGTTTTACTTACGTCTCATTAAACTCTCCCGTAATCAAAATAGTCCGTCAGAAAATATTGTCCCCCGGAAACAAAGCATGTTCTTCCAACCGCTGCGCACTTCCGTTGTGGGTTAACTTCCGTTGTGGCTTTTGCTGTTGTGTTGTGGCTTTTGCTGTTGCGTTGTGGCTTTTGCTGTTGCGTTGTGGCTTTTGCTGTTGCGTTGTGGCTTTTGTGCTTGCGTTGTGGCTTTTGCGCTTGCGTTGTGGCTTTTGCTGTTGCGTTGTGGCTTTTGCGTTGTGGCTTTTTCCGTTGCGTTGTGGCTTTTGCTGTTGCGTTGTGGCTTTTGCCGTTGCGTTGACCCTTCTGGGCCACCGTAGTAGTGGTTACATAAAATATAAGCTGTAGCAGCTACACCCAAAAGTAATAAAATTGTAATGACAACATTGTATTTCGATTAGTATGCCAGGCTCACTTTTTCTGTTACACAATGTTGTTGGAAATACTTTGTAGCTCCTGCTTTGTAAAGCGACTTCAGTGCACAGATGAATTAATAGTTTCAAAACTGATTGCAATTATTGTTTTCTCCCTCAGCCCTCAGCCTGTCTGTGTGTGCTCATTACTCAGGATACAGTAGCATAATGAAAACAAACACTACCTTTGTCATCCTCATCATCATCCTAACTATATTTTTAGGATAAGTGCTGAGAGTTAATCAGGCTCTTAAATACAACCAAATAACATGTTTAGTGTAGTTGGGTTCATTGTTAGTGCTTAATTCTTGATACTCCATTAATTACTAGTTTGATAAGCTCCTTCACATGAGCGACGGGTCTTTGAATACTTTTTGTTGTGCTTTTTCAAGTATTTATCTAATCAAACTCAATTACCCAATTAGCATTCACCGTGTAATTAAATCACAATGATCAGCACCACATTATCAAATTGCACTGTGTAGGTACTTGACTCTTGACAAGTGTGCCTTTCACCAGCGCAGAATCAACGTACTTTAAGCTGGTGTCAGGTTTCCACCACCATCACAGCACTGCTCATCTCTGTCTTCTCTTCCCGCATCGAGGTGGTTATTTATCTAGTCACTCATGGATCCCGTCAGCCGTCCGTCACTCAATCATCTTTCATTCACACCGACAGACTCGCTCTCAACCATCACTGACGTCTGGCTGCACGTATAGCATGTGTTCAGCACTTTATTTACCCACTGACAGACCTTTACCCTGTGAAAACATATTTCTACATCGCTCGAGGGTTTCAGAAAAAAACTGTGCAACTTTGCAGCCACACAATCTTGTAAAATTGCTGTACCAGCAAAGCATTCTTGTCTGGCTGCATATGTCAGAATAACCGATGATAGCCATGATGCACTAACTAAAAACAAAACCTTCATGGCTTGATCACAATAGAAGAATTCAATCTGAGCTCCAGAGCAAGGTACACCTACAGCAAACTCTTGTGGGTCACTGATTTGCTCAGTCAAAACCCTCAGATCTAGTGCTTTATGTGGCAGATGACATCCCTGTGTACACAAAACAGGCTGAAAAAGGCAATTAGTGAGCAAATTGCTCCTTATATACTTGATGAAGTCTCTGATGCTTGACCAAACAGCCGCTCTGTGACCCCAGAAGTTATGTGCAGCAACTTCAAATGTGGCCAGCAGACGACCCTTTACAGAACAGTGGCCGATTGCACAACCACTCTGGATCAGTCTTGTGTGTGATCACTGGAACAGTGCTTTCTGGAAAGGCTGAATTTCATGAGCAGTTTCTGACTCATTCGATTTTGTAATTTTAAATACTACAAAAACAGACACACTGGAGTGGGTAGCACAAGCGGCGCATCTAGCAGCGGGTGCACAACTTCTGCGCCGTCAATCAGAACAAGTAGTTCAGTAGTCCTAGAGTCAAAGCGAAGCACTCTCCTCTCCTCTGAAAACCCCTTCACTAAAGGCAACCTGTGTATTGTTAACATGTAAATAACGCTTTACAAGGCCTTTGTTCACATGAACAACTGAGGGTTCATTCCAGATCACCACAAAGAGGCAATAAAGTCTCCTGAAAGCAGCTCACTTTAACACCAGACCATCCACAGTATACAAGGCATGTAGGGTATTTTTAAAAGGCTGTTGTACTAACTAACCAATAATTACTGCTAAGAATGCTAAAATTATAAAAGTAGTCGCAGACTGGTTAATCAACAACAAGAAAAAGTGATAACATTTTGGTACAACAGCCAACTATATATCTTCGTAGTAATCGTAGCATCTGGACTTGGTTGAGTTTGTCGAAGACGTTTCACCTCCCTTCCAAGAGGCTTCATCATTTCTAAACTGACTGGTTGGGAGTTCCAGATTTTTTACTCTTCAGGAGCCATTAACACTGTTGAAGCTCCAGTCTGATGGGTGTGTGTTGTCCCTCCCTCATTTTGCGAGTCGTTAGGTCTTCAAGCTAACTCAAGCAAGTCCAGATGCTACGACTGAAACTACGAGGATAACCATGACCTGGATGACTGAGAATCTTCAGACAGACAGACAACTATATAGTTTGGATGTTGGTCCAAAAATCCACAATTTCCCCGAGGGAACCCTCCCAAGGGATTCAGAAAGTTTCTATCTATCTATCATTGTTAAGTGGCCAAAAATCACTGTTAAGAATGCTATAAAAATAAAAGTAGAGTGGCAGACTGATTAATCAACAGCAAGAAAATGTAAGTACAACAGTCGAATAATAAATTGCGGGTTTGGATGTTGGTCCAACAATTGATCATTTTAGAAAACCATGCCATTAATTAGAAAATAATCAGCAGATTTAATTAACTGCACCACTAAAAAAAGCCTATGGAGTCATGAACTAACAATACAATTACAATCACGGGACAACTTAAGGACATAATAGTCTTATGTTAGTAAATTATAAGCTAGAAAGCAGTTAATGCCAGGGTCAGATAAAAGTACAGGTATTTTAGAATAAAATCTCCATAAACTCAGTCAAAAGCAGTGTTTCGTCTGAAGTGCAATTGATAAAAACAAGTTAACAGCTGTAAGCTTCACAACAAAAAACGCCTCATGTGGTTTTAGTGAACATACCATGAGCAGCACCGGCTTCCGTCACATTCAGTCATTAAATATTAAAAAGCTCTTTAAATCCATCAGAGCGCGTCCGGATGAACAGACAATAGAAAACTATTAGATAAACTGGTTTGATGGCAGAAATCCTGAGGCACAGCTTTGTCCTGAAGCGCTGCACAAAACTCTGTGTGGGGAAATGTGTGTGTGTGTGTCTGTCTGGGTGAGAGGAAGAGAGAGTGTGTGTGTGTGTGTGTGTGTGTGTGTGTGTGTGTGTGTGTGTGTGTGTGTGTGTGTGTGTGTGTGTGTGTGTGTGTGTTCAGCTTTAAGAGGAGGAAGACTACGGTTGTCACAGA
>OMNN01032155.1:0-10619 GCA_900302755.1 Chromis chromis | reverse complement strand
ACCAGCCTTGTCTTTCTGTTCTTTCTCATCTAATTTAAAGGGGCCATTTTTTTTTTTACTGTGCTGTAGTTAAAGCAGATCAGTCAATATAATCCCTTTAGATGGATTTTCTTTCTTTCTTTGCATTATTAGCCTTTTTATTCTGTTCTTCATCTCAGTCTCTAATGATCTCTCCCACCTCTTATCTAATTCAAACCCAGGCTTTTATCGTCATATTCTCTATAAACTTCTATTGATCTGTAAATGTTAGCGTGTGCGTACATGCGTGTGCGTGTGTGTGTGTGTGTGTGTGTGTGTACGTTGCCTAGAGATAATTGGGTTTTGATCGTGACCTTGTGATATCACTCTGTTGCTAAGATACTGTTGCAATGTCTGGGCATTTTCCGCAAGTGATGGAGCATATCAGTGACCTTTCACCCGGCAATTTCCCAGAGAGCAAAATAATAATCAATCTCTTGGGATGAAGGAGTCATTTTAGGCCTGAGCAACGGAAAATCAGGGCAAAAGCTGCACCAAAAGTACAACATTTCCCATCATATGGCAATGTATTAATCATTACATTTATGATTTGTCTCTTTAAGGAGGAATATCTTCTCGTAAATCCAATCCAAATGCCAAAAGAATGTCAGTGAAGCAACAGTTGTGTCCTTTCCTAGGAGGCCTATAAAGCCTGTGTGTAGGGAGATGAACTTTCATGTTTATTAAACATTATCTTACGTGTGTTCCTGTTTCTCGCCTATGTACCAGTGGCTTTACTGACAGTAATGAAGCAATATATAACAATAGTGTTGCAGCTGTTGCTTTTGTCATTCTATGGCTCAGGCTTTATGGAGATAAAACAGGAAATAGGTGTTTAAATGTGCACGTGGACGGACGCACACTAGACTTATGTTCACACACACAGGTGGTGCCCCATTCAGTCTGAATGGCTCTTCGTCTTGACTGCTTGGCTTTGTTTTTCCTCTCTGCCCCCCCACCCCAAACTCTGTCTGTCTGTCTTTATGTTGTCTGTCTCTGTCACTCTCAGCGGCCTCCCTGTCTCTTCTGGTCTCCCTCCCCCTCCTCTCTGTCTGTGGCTTTGTTGCAGTTGACCAGGACAAGCGGAAAAGGTCACTGTGTCTGGGGGAAAAGACGCCCGACCTTTAACCTCCCGCTAAGCACTGGAGACACACAAGACACGCAAGGTCAAAAATTTGCGCCTGCTTGTTTGTGCGTACGCATGTTTTATGTGCATGTGTGCAGCTGGGTGTGCAAAACCTTCTCGTTGCAAGCCTTATAAGCACCTCGGCATACTGTATACGCTGATCTTTGAGTGTATTTTATGTGTGTGCTGCCAGTGGAATGTGGTTTACAGTGTTAGATTAAAAGCCGGGGTTCTGTGAGTTTGCGTGTGACTTCCATCTAATAACCCTGTAATCCTGCTCTCACTAGGAGCCCCTAATGATGGCTGTCTCTCTCTCTACAGCTAGACTGGCATGCACGACATCACACACTCACACATGCTTACATGATCTAACACATGCCTGCATATAAACAGGCAGGAAGGAGACACACACACTCCAAGTCTTTCATACACACACCAGAAGGAAGTTGGCCAACACGTGTGTGCAAACTGTCATACACACTCTCGCTATAATTGCATACAATAGCGTAAGGTGTGACACGCTGCACATGGAACATGGGTATTGAGGCCAATAGGCACCTATTAACACATACACACATGCTGACAATTACAGACGCATATAGAGAATTATACACGAGACATTTATTATGTGTTCTGCATCACTAGGGGTTTCCCTTACTGAGCACTGAACATGTTAGCCACAAATAAAGCAATATTCACATACACAGACAGACACACAACTAACTAACTCATAGCAGTAGAGGGATACAGTGCATATTTCACTTTCAAAAACACACACACACATCTCTCATTAAGTGAGCATAGTGTATGTTTTGGCGCTTCCCCTAACCTTTAATCTTCCTCCGTGCTGCCAAGAGACGAGCTGTTTACACAGTGTCACATATCATCCCGGTGAAACTGATGGATTCATGAATGTTTGATGCACAGTTCAGCTAGTGAGAATGTTAAGGGTTAAAAAACACATCAGCACGTTCCGCCCTATATTTAATCAACGTGGTCTGAAAAATCCCACATTTTACAGCACTGTGGTTTCACTTTATTCACCTGGCAGTTCAGGTTGACTAAATCTGGGTGTTTCATCTGATATCGTGTGAAAATAATCAACGGTACAGAGCAGTGGCTACACCAGAGAAACTCATTAAGGTTAGCCTAGTCTAGAGGTGTATCTGCTGGAAGCTCAGTAATTTCTCCTTTCATTTTTGTACAAACAAATGAGAAGTGACACTGAAAAGCAATAAAATAAACCATTGATTAAATTTTGGCCTTATTTGACCCTGTTATGGCCAATAGCTAATGTTAGCAAACTTTATAAACATATTGTTGTGTAACTGAATCGATGATTTTGTGAGCTTCTTCTTGAGCTTCTGTAATTATGTCTGTTGTTCAGCAAAAGTCTAATTTTTCGTGATGTGAGCAAAGTGGTTTGTCTTTTTCTGTCTGATAATTAGAATGTAGTGAATCAGTCAGTGCATCGCCCCTGTAGTACCACTTTTTTTGTTATGTCAAAAGCACAAATCTGCAAAATGTGAGGGTCAGTGACTTAGGATTTGTGTGGTGCTAATTACATTATGAATCTGCCTGAATCTCTCTTTAAGTATCTGTCAGATTCTAGCGTTTAGATTTGTCACTTAGCCATTTTGGGATGCATACAACACGTGTCTGTTATCAAACAGCAGATGGTCGTAACGGTGTAAACCATTCAAATGGCACATGTTTGTAATTAAATAAGCCAGTGAGCAGTATTTATGGCCATGCGGCATATTGGTGGGAAATGCATGTAAAATCATGAGAAAACTATGGAGGCCCTTGAAAGAATGGCTTTTTATTTTTAAACTCTGGCCTGGAGCGTAAAGTGAGCAGCTATTTCTGTGTGGCTGTCACATAACAAGAGCTGCAGTTTGTTTTTAATCAGACTTGATTTAGTGGAAGGAGCTTTATTTGTCAGTAGACCTAACAATGTAAACACTATAATGAATCACATTCTGGCTACCTTTCAACACGTGATACATACCACCCAAAGTCTGTTTCAAACTGCTCTGTGATTTTGGTGGACTTTATGTTCGGGTATTTATCAATTTGTATCTTTACAATTTATCTTCAAGTGCAATGTATTTCAAATGTATTGTTTTTGGAATAGTTTTTACATTTTCTTTTAACAATTTATGTTTATTTTACAGATTTGCCCTGTTTTGCTAAATTAAAGATAACTAATAAAATCACAGGGAAACAAAAGTATAATTTTACATGTTAACCCTAAAATCACAGATGAAAACTGTGCATAATGTCCACGTCAAAAATGAGTATTTTTAGAAATAGTAATTTGTTCTTGTACAATGTGTGACCATACATTTACACAGTTTTACTATATTTAAATCAGCTAAAAAACATTATTATTTTGCAGATATTTGATAGTATTTGAAGGAAAACTATGTATAGAAAATTATTTTTTACTGTTATATTACAGATTTTCCTTATGTTAAATTGCAGATAATATCCAGTAAAATCGCAGAAACATTTATTAATTTACAAGCTGATTGTTAAAAAAAATAGTAGTTGTTTTACAATGTGTGACGCTAAAATAACACTTACTGTATTTAAATCACCTAAAAAAATCATTACCCATTAGTAATGTAGTAGTAATGTGGCTTTACCGCCTTGTGGATGCCCGATCCCGTCAGATCTCAGAAGCTAAGCGAGGTAGACTTCCGTCAGTCTACCCCAGGGCAGCTGTGGCTACATATGTAGCTTACCACCATCGAGTATGGAGTGAATGAGTAATGCAATGTAAAGCGTCTTTGAGTGTCTAGAAAAGCGCTATATAAAACCAATGCGTGTGTGTGTTACGCTGTGTGCTGTTAATACTGCATCGCTGTGACTGTGTTAGGGTAGTTTGCCTGTTGGGTCTTGCTGACCGAGTCTCTTTGACTGTGCCAGTTTCTCAGTGTCATTGAGTTGCTCTGAATGGTCACCATTTGTGCTGCACCTGTGACAAAATAGATTTTCAGATTGAAGTGGCAAGTTGCCTCCATTTCTTACACCCCCTTCTCTCTCAAACATACTTATCTCCCTATGGCTTACACTTCACTACAAAGACTTAAGGGTTTGTTGTGGAGGCTTTGACCACTAGTAAAGCTTTTAAGCAATGTTCTCACAAATGGACCCCCATTTTGTCTCTTTTTTATGCGCCTGAGCACAAGGACACACATGTATGTGTGCAGTTCCTTTCAAAGGTTGCACATTATTGCACTGATCAGTTCATTGACATGGAAGGTGGCAGTAAGCTGTTAAAGAGGCTGCTAGCTACAGGTAGCAATCATGGATGTAATGCAGGTTCCCAGTGTCCAGAAAATTGGTGAGGGAGATGATTCATGAGTCGGCATTAAACATGTTTGGCAGAAGCTTTGTTTACAAAAGAACTGCACAAGGCATCAATAAATTTGTTTATCCCCATTTGCCAGAGGGATGTACTACAAAGCAAGTGTGATATAGCCAGTTTTCTTTGTAATAGATGGCTTGTTCATCATGTAAGTGAATATATTTTACCACTTAGTGCACTCTCAGTGTAGCTACGTATTTCTAACGTTATAGCTGTAAACTTGAAACTTTTAATTAAACAGTTATTTAAGTATGAAACTCAAGAAGTGGATTAAGGTCTGACACTGTCCCGTAATGAAGTATAGGTCAGGTCAAATTGTAGTTAATAATATTGATTGAATATCCTTTGTGATAAATACCAATTGATTAATCAATTTTCTAATCTGTGTTCAATTAGGTGCAATGACAGCAGTACAAAACGGACTTGACAGCAAATCAGAACCAAGCATAAAAACATATTTATGTAGTTTTTGCATCTTCAACTGAATGTCTATACAAGGGTACTTCAAAAAAGTTCTCAGCCTCACCTTGAAACAAGGGGTGTAACTCTCATTTTGGGGTATAACTGTATACTATAAAGCCTTATATCGCTGTCTACAAAAACTCAAATGTTCAAGATGTGACCTTCTATCATGAAGGGAAAGCAAAGCTTGAGCATCACTAGACCAAGTGCGTTGAAGTTAAAGGAGACTATGCTGAAAAATAATCCAAGAACAATCTTTCTTCTGTTACATTTTCTATTAAGGCCAAGAGCTTTTTAAAGTACCCTTGAAGGTTCCGATGGCAGGTGACACATACAGTTTGCCTACTGTCACAGCACGGCTTCGTTCATTGGGATTACTAATGTATGACTCAACAGGTTTGCAGATATAACGTTTTCCCTCTACTGAGAATCTGAATCACTCGGAGAGAGAAAGTGTGTCATATCTTACAGCTGAATTAGAAGGCAAACACTGAACAACCTGTTTCGGAGCAGGTTAGCAGTGTAGCATCAGTTACCGTGGTGGTCCAGCAGGTTACATCTGTCTTTAGGGCTTCACATACTGCCACTAACCCATTCATCTCGCTCCATAGTACACCCCTCAGATATGCTCTCAGATTTCCAGCAAATAACTCCCCATAAATCCATAAATTGGCATTTTTTTCAGTTCTGTTCATGTAGAGATTAAACATCAAATGACACATGCTGTGTAAATAAGTCAGCTTTAGTGGTGCTGGTGGTCTGACTTTTGAACTAGGCTAAGCTGGACTAACTACATCCTGACTCCAGCTCTGTGATAGAGATTAGGTTAATATTGATGTACATGTGGAAAATTCTTCAAAAGAAAGTAAATAAGTAAATCTCCCAAAGTGATAAAATAAAATTGAAACTAAATCAGTTTAAAGAAACAGTCAATACAGTGAATTAGTGCTATATTTTTATGTTTCTCTCCCTTGCTGCCCTGCAGGTGGCGTTACTCCAGGAGACAGTGAGGAGGGAGTGTGAGGAGAGGGAGGAGCTGACCGCTGCTCTGTCTCAAGCTCAGCAGGAGCTGTTTGGGCTGCGACCCCTCGCGTCTCATCAGGGCTCCTCCAGGCCTCATCCAGACCCCACGGAGAGACACACACTCCCAGGGAACACGAATTTCCATCTCCCTAGTCAAGCTCGGCTACCTCTTACTCGCTCTTCAACCTCCCCAAACACACTTCGACCCTCCCCTGCCTCCACGGACCAAGACAAAGGCTGGGGCACAGATGGAAGAGGAGCAGGGAGGAGTTTGGAGTCCTGGAATAGCGGTGGGGTGTTAGGTGGAGAAAAAAGACGAGAGGGGGCACTGCCTCGACTGAAACCAAGCAGCACAGTCAGTGAAGTGAAACGTAAGGTCAGTGTAGTGATGGGGAGGAAGGTGAAATTGTAAAAAGCAAACTGAATGAAGGATTAAACAGTTATTGCACCTGTAGCATCTTAATACGAATACTATTTTTATCGTGAGCATCCCTCTATGTCTCCACACACACATACATGTACACATAAGCAGAACACATGGCACAACTTCTGAGTCCTGTTCGTACACCAGTAACTCCCTGTACACACTCTCTCCAACAGACATGCACTTGTTTTCTCACAACCTGAGTCACGCTGTCCCACTGGCACGCACAGGATTTCACAGACAAACACCCGCGCACGCACACAGTATACTTACACACACACACGTGTACGTACAGACACAAGCAGACACACACAAATACACAGCTTGTCACAGGGGCAGGGCTGAAGGAGCATGACAGCATGTCCCTTGCCACCCGTGGACACAAACAAAAGGCAGGCAAACACAAAAGAAACTGTACGGCAGGCACCCCCAGATACACACACAACAATTACCCAGCCCTCTCCCCTCAGGCTTTGTGTGTTATTGACATCATTCACTCCGTGGAAGGTCTTTCCATCCTGCCCTCCTCCTCCTCCTCCCTCTTCCTCTCCCTCCACATTTGGGATGAATTGGCATGATGGGAGAAATGCGTGAAGAGTGTGTGTTGTGTGTGTGGCATGGAACTAATTTACCCGCTCGCTGGCACACATGCACACAAGCTTTTAGTTTGACTTCCCCCGTGTCGCTCTCTTCCAGTCCATCTGTGAGACAATGCACACGTGCACTTCGTTCTCACAGAAAAGGTGGGAAGAAAATGATTTTGTCCTGCCAACGCTTCCTGTTTGCCAAAACACACACATATGGTTTATCTGCTAAAACCCTCGGCCCATGTAGAGAGGATGTTCCGAAAAGCAGAACATTATGTGCCATTAAAACCTGCGTTTCTACCTTTTATGTTTTTCCTAGAGGGTTAAATGGGATACTTCCTACAGCGCATACAAAGCTGGTGAATGTTTTCCTGAACTGAAAACAGTTTAGGTTTTTAATTCAATTGATCCATTTGGTTTCATAAGATTTTTACATACATTGTCCTAATAAATCATAATTACTCCAACAGAAATGTCTTTCATGTGCTACAAGCTGTAATTTCATTGAGTGAATAGACTTCCCTTTAACAAAAAATAACAATACATCTTCCTATGATGTGATTTATGTGGCAAAGGTAGCTGTTTTTGTGCTATGAGGCTCACTGGTTGCGACCTTCCTGTGTTTGAATGTGTGGCCTTGTGTATGTTTACTCATTGCATGACACTTTGCCGTGTGTGTGTGTCTCCAGGGAGTGATTGTATCCTAACAGCATCATCACTCCTTCTTTCTAATCATGTATTATTGCTGAGAGTCACTGATTTATGGTCATCATCACAAACAAAAGTTTGTGTGTGTTTATGTGGGTGAAACTGGAAGACATTGCCTACTTGTGAGAATGTGCACTGTATCTTTTGTCAGTATGAAATTATTATTTTCTCATCACGAGTGGGTTACTCTACCAATCTGTGTATTCATTTAACAAAATACCGTAGGTTAAACAAATAAGCTTGAAAGTTGATTCTTGTCCTTGGAAACATCAGTTGACAAAACAATCCTAACTCAAGGTCTGTTTACTCTCTTGTTCTGAAAGCTTCTGACCCTATTACAGGTCCTCAGCTGTTTGCTCAGTTTCATGAAATTGTCTTGAGCGGCTGTGAAAATCAAAGTTTCTACCTTCCTAACGTGTCCATATGGTGTTTTTGAAATGATGGAAGACACATCAGGAGAAAAATACGCAGTCAACGCCATGGCTGAGTTGACTGGCTTGACATAGAAAACAGAAAAATAAGAGTAAGGGGAACCTGAGTGGAGCGAAATTTGTAACTGTCTAATCCAAGATTAACTAACTACTACTAAGAATCTGTCTACACATATGATGTGAGCTTTCAGTGACAGACAGTTGTAGATACTTGCAACAGCAGACTTCTTGTAGTCAATTCCATTACTTCTACAATTCTACAATTTCATTTAGCAGACGCTTTTATCCAAAGTGACGTACTTCTGAGAGTAGATAAGCATCTAGTCAGGAGAAAACAACCTGGATAAGTGCCATAAAACAAGTTCAAGTGTGATAGGACCTCTTTTTTTGCTTTTTGCTTTTTGCAGTCAAGTGCAAAGTGAAGTCTTTAGTCTTTTCTTAAAGACTGAGAGTTACTCTGCAGATCGAATCATTACTTAAAGTGTAGACCCTTTTCTTTCCAGAACTGGAAAAGTGAAGCTGGATTTGATGTTTTTTTGTTTTTTTTTTAACAAACCCTTTATGGTCTTCGATTAAACGGCTAAAAACTCATCTCTATGTAGCAAAATCCCATATTTAGAAGCTTTTTATATGAAAATCATACCTTCCTGCCTTAAAATGGCTCAGATGTAACTCTACATTGTTGTTTCCTTAAGAATATACAGGTCTATGAGGTCCCTGCTTTTCTCTTCAAAATAACACTGTAATATTACTCTATGTTACACAATGGCAATCTGTTATATTCGAGTAATTCAGCCATATACACTGATCAGGCATAACATAATGACCTGCCTAATATTGTGTTGGCCCCCCTTATGTGGTCAAAGATGCTCTGAACCATTGGGCATGGACAAGAGGACCTCTCAGGGTGTCCTATGGGGTCTGGCACCAGGACGTTGGCAGTGGATCCTTTGGGTACTCTGGCTTGTGCAGTGGGGTTTCTGTCAATCAAACTTGTTCCACTGCATCCTGTTGATGCTTGATCAGAATGGGGTCTAGGAAGTTTGGAGGTCAAATCAACATCTTGGGCCATTGTCATGTTCCTCAAGATGTTCCTGATCGAAGTCTCATCAACACGGATGCCAAAATCCAGCAGAACAGCACATAGTACCATTATGATCAATGTTATTCACTTCACCTGTCAGTGGTCATAATGTTGTGGCTGATCGGTGTATGTTTGATGAGAGACCGTTTGTGAAGAGGAATAACGATACAGAAAACCTCACCCTTTAAGTTGACAGAATTTGTTCGTTATAGGTTTGTTGTGTATGAAATCCCAAAAGTCTGAATCTGTGTTTTTGAAACCGTCACCTGTACACTGCAGTTTGAAGGTCGAAATGCTCCCCCACGACGGTGACTGCTTATTCTGCTCATGATGTGTCCTCCAGTACATAAAAAACCACCACATGGACATGTTAAAGCCGTAAAAAGATTGATTTTCATTGGAGGGGTCTTTAATAATAGCTCATTTTTATGAGCTACCTCCACAGCTCTGCTAGGCTGATAGACATGCTGGCCCACTGACAAAGGTTTACTGGGCCACTGAATGGAATGAAGCTACTGTTAATGCTATTACTTACACCTGTGCTTATCCTGCTTTGGCTAGTGAAAATGTCTGCCATGAAAAGGGTCTATTCCAAACATGTGCTGACCTTCTGACAGCTGCTCGCATTCTGACCTGCGACCTTCCCTTTTATCCCTGTTATACTTCCCCCAGCTATGACCTGCATTTCTGCTGCATATAAGCAGAAAAACTCTCTCTATGCCAGTCGGAGGCGTTAACATGCTCTCCCTACTCGTCTCCTCTCTGACCGTGCACACTTTCTTTCCTCAAAACACAAACACCCATGTCTCTCTCACTCCCCCAGCACCTCAAACACATAAATCTGTCTCTGTGTCAATATTCTTTTAATCTCTTCGGCCTTCTTTTGGTATTCAACCCCTCTGACCCTGTTGCTAAAAACCAATTCCCTCTCAGCCTCTCCTCCTCAACTATCTGCGCTTTCACTTTATTTTTGATCCAGTCAGCTCTCTCTTTTCTACTCCCCTCTGCTCTTTTACTGGGGCTTTTTCCTTTGCTCGTGCCCTTGCTTTGTAGCCCTTGACCTGGTGTCCTTCCTGGTTTGTGTGCATGTGTGCTTGAAAAAGAGCCACAGGGCATGTGTGAGAAAGAGAGATCTGGTCTGAATAGATACAGCTCCTTGAAACTCTAATAGTCGCACAGCATAAAGCCCCAGTATGTTGACACGGATGACGTATTTGATCGCTCAGATTTAATCACCCTTAACAAATGCCCATGCACACAAACATTCATATGTACACACACGCATGCCAGGCGTACACATTGGGAGTGTGATCTCCTCGCAGCAATTATCATAGCAGGGCAGGCATGCACACGTGTCCCTGGGGAATCTGTGCAAGTTTC
>OMNN01032154.1:0-14371 GCA_900302755.1 Chromis chromis | reverse complement strand
CTGCGTCCCAGCTTCATTGGCTGTGATGATCTGAACCAGGCCAGTAAAGCAGTGATGGTTGACCTCTGTCACCACATTGTAAACACGTCGGTATCGCATATACTCTCTGCGATTAGGCCCGTTCAGGAAAGTTGGAAACAGAAAGTCCAACAAATCTACGAACACCAGCGCCCTGAAGGATGTTTCTTCGGCGTCGATGAGGAGGACGTCTTGGAGAACCTCATCGACGTCCTTCCTGGGTGCTTTTCTCACATGAACGTTCGTAAATTTGTTCGTTGTGAGAGTAAAATGAACTTCATCCGTCTCATAGCAAGAGAGGTGACTACAAAAGTCAACCGTCACTTAGCCGAGACGTTGATGTCTAACAGTTGTTCGTCTCACAGAGTTTGTTGCTCTGAGGGTATTTTCTTCACCACTCAGGTGGAGTTGATCAACCTGGCAACAAGGACTTTCAAATGTCTAATGAGGAAGCGACAGCGCTGCTCATGCAGGCATTTAAATGTTAACACTGAAGGTCTCAGCTCCCCTTCAGCCATAAAACTGAAGGAAGAGGATCTGGAGCCTCAACGCCTGGTGGTCCAGGATGGAGACTGTACCATCACCTACTCCACGCTCAGTGGAGAGCTGATGGACGTCCTGAATGGTGTCACGTCTCTCAGTGTTAACAACGATATATATTGTGAGGAAACCGGCTATTCCTCTGATGAATTTCAGACTGAAAACAATGAAGAAGAAGAAGACAAGGAAGCTGAAACCATTGAAGACAGCAACAAAGAGAGTGTCCTGATGGTGGAGGAGCCAAAGGTTTACGACCAGGAAGAGGAAACTTCTACCTGGAAGAGCACAGCGATGATCTTGATGAGCGAAAACTCGTCTTCCACCTCATATTTCGAGGTTTGATCTGAGGAGCAGCAAAGAAGGCAGGAAGGTCTGAGGCAGAGCTCATGAGACTAGAAGACACTTACAGAGATGCACTAAGAGATAAAGTCCCATTTTATCTAAGGAGCCTTTTCCCAAACTGGCTTTGGGGGATATTTATATTTGTCTCTGCTCCATTTGTTGTGGACTTTGCTCTGCTTGTCCTCATCCCAGTAGAGACTCTGGCCTTGGTGAGCTTCTGGGTCGTGGGCTGATGATGACCAGGTCCTCCTCCTGTCTCCTCTGTTGAATTAAAAAAAAAACACGTGACTTGAAGAGAGTCTCAAGTAAACAATAAAAAAATAAGTTCTGAATTGTGATGCGTTCCATGGAAATGAGTCGGATGTCTCAACGGCCCGTTTGTGTAGAAACACGTTTTTACAAGAAAATACAATTTTGGGATATTTTCAGTTTTTACATGTTTCTAATTAAATAAAGTCTCAGCTTCAATACAATGTCAAAATGAATGTAAAAGACAAAGGATAAATATAGTTAACATAAATAAAACAAAACGGTGTCGCGTCATCTGTTTACATCAACACGACATGGAGACAGATTGACAGCTGAGAGACTAAATGAATTTGCTTGACTTTTAAATTTGATTCCTGTAAGAAGTGTTCCTTCAGACGACGACTGGATCGATCTTATTACTGATTAATTCACCGGCAGCTTAGTGAGAGCGACGGCTCCACCTCAGAGTCCGACTCGGATTTTGCTCCACTGACGAAGGCTCCGATCGTGACGGAGAGGAAGAACGTGTTATTTAAGTCCTTTTAAAATGCGTTTCTGTGCACTTTGTCATAATGCTTTTAATGTTTCATGTAAAGCACTTTGAACTCAATTCATTTGGAATATGGCAGAATGTTGATGTCAATCTTTAGAGCCCTTTTTCTCAGAAACAAGGTTCGGTGACAGTCGATCTGTGGAAGGGCGTGTCTCATTCGATATTTGGAGAACAAAAATAATTTTGGTATCGCCATAAAGCTTAGACTTTCCTCTTTACAGCCATGAAGAAAACTCAAAATGTGTGTCTGGGTCAAAGTGACTCTAAATGATGGAGCAGGTCACAATTATGAAAACAGAGTTATCTGTTTTTGCAAATGAACTCTTCATATATATATATATATATATACACACACACACATATATATGTGTGTGTCTTTTTTGTTTGATAATATTTAGAATTGTTTATTTTTTGTTTATTTTAGTTTTTTTGTTTTTATTTTTTGTTAACCCTACACATCTGATATGTTAAGTAAAGCTCATCTTTGACAATTGCATGTCTTTTTTTTAGCACCATTGTGGATGAGAAGCACATTTTGTTGTACTATCATAAAGTGTGATTGGACAATGACAATAAAGACTTATCTCATCTCTTAACTGAAACTACTGACCTACTTCCAGACGGTTCCTGATGTGATTCTGTTTTTGTTCCGCCACAAGATGCCGCTGTAGACTTTCTAGACACAGAGAGAAGAAAAGGCTTCAGGGTAACGTTAGCATTGCTAATGTTATGCTAGTTCAAAAGTGTGGCTGACGGTGTCTCTTAAATAAGCCGTAAAGTTAAAGAGGACGAGTCTGTAAACGTTATGACTCCCTGTTTCACAGAGCAGTGATCCGAGTGCCGGTTAGCAGGTCTAGTTTGGACACGTTCATCGTACGTCACGTTAGAATCATGTCCTCTACGTCTGAATGCACCTGGTGAAGACAGGATCAGCTGGAAGTCCATCAGGATCCTGAAGCTTCATCCATTAAAACTAAATGTATTCTGATCACTGGATGTTGAGACCCTCATTGGGATGAAATGTTTAGATCTTCCACCAGGTGGCGCCGTTCACCATCAGCCCTCTATGCATCCAGTGTTTAGACCTGCTGACACCAGGCGTCATGTGAAGGACTGAATAACTGGTGGAAGCACAATGTGTAGTTAGAGACTGCACACACACACACACACACACACACACACACACACCAATAGTTCATGTATTAATCCTGTACTAACCTCTCATGGCCTCCTGCTGCCTCCGTAGTCAGATCCAGGGTTCTGCCTGAACAGACAGCAGCTTTTGAGTGTTATTATGGACCTGGGGGGTCCAGTCCTGGTCCTGGAGGGCCCCTGTCCTGCATGTTTTAGATGTCTCCCTCTTCCAACACCTGATTCAAATGATCATCTCATCATGAAGCTCTGCAGAAGCCTGATAACGATCCTGATCATGTGAATCAGGTGGAAGAGGGACACATCTAGAACATGCAGGACAGGGGCCCTCCAGGACCAGGACTGGACGCCCCTGTTATAGTCCATGTTCAGCCTGTGGGTAAAAACTAAAGAGCACGAGGTGAGAGAGCTGGAAGATGAACTTTTACTGACTATATTGTAGTTTGATGTAGTTTAAGTGAGGAAAACCATCATGGGTCAGTAAAAAGGGGATGTGGTTCTTCAGAGTGACGCAGACCTCCTGACTGGGCAGCAGGTCTGCATCCATCAGGTCTGGAAACACTTTGTCCTCTGGAGGGCTGCAGAGGACTGGATCCCAGCTGGCTGAGGGGGAAGGCAGGGTTCACCTGGACAGGTAACTAGTCCACCACAGATCCACCTAGAGAGACAGACAACCAAGAACATTATGTACAGTCACATGACAACGAAGCAGAGAGAGGACCAAGTTATATCAGAACCAACAGCAGCTTAAAGTCATTTAAAAAACTATTTATTTCCTGCTCGACCAATTAAGCAATACAACATCATAAGTGTTTATTTTCTCATTTTTTTCCTCTCCTGTAATGTTTTACTGTTTCTTGTTGTGTTTTCTTTTACATTTGGAGGATGTTTTCTGTTTAGCTGTTTTTATATTTGCTTGGACGACTTCAGTAACTTGTTTCTGCGTTATATGTTCCCCGTAGGAGAGCCACCCGACAAGCCCCTCAGGGTTTAATCGGCTTCTCCAGCACATTTCTTTAAAGACATCCTTTTTTTGTATTAACTAATCATACTGTCGATTATTATTTTTGGATCTATTTTGACTGTTTTAAGTGCATAAAATAAAATAAAATAAAATAAAATAAAATAAAATAAAAAAGCAGAGAGGCTGGAGCTGCAGGGACCCAGCAGAGACACCAACCAGAGACCCACTACAGTCAGTCTCAGGACAGTCCAGATGCTCTGACTATCTCAGACTGGTTCAGATCCATGTCTGGCTCAGAGCTTCATAACAACGTAGAGCAATGACCTGTGAGCTTCAGGCTCTGCAGTCTAACTGCATTTCTCTCCTGTGCTGCGGCGCCATCTGGTGTCAGAACGCGACTGTGACACTCGACCGAAGCTGAAGGCATCGCTCATCTGTCCCTTCAGATAACATCTTGAGCCGGTTTCACAGACAAGGCTTAAGCCTAGTCCCAGACTGAACTCCAAGTGACTTACACAGACACATCTTAAAATAGTCTTAGAATTAGGCTGTTCTGGATGAAACTAAACTGACAAAATAATAAATCCTAACATAATTAAACCAAATTTAAGCCGTTCACAAAACCTACTTAAACATCCCAGTTTAACTCGTATGACTTAAGGACTGATCCTGGCTTAATCTAAGCCTTGTCTGTGAAACCGGCCCATAAAGAATACAATAAAAATATAAATGTAAAGACAAATAAATAAAGGGTAAAATAAAATAGACAACATTACATAAAAGCAAGTCTACAAAATGTGTTTTAAGAAGTGATTTAAAAAACAGAAAATCATAAATAGGCCTACATCAAAAGGTTTAAGATACTTGCAGATGATAGATCCCAGAGGCCATGTGCAGTGTTGGCCGGGCCGGTGGCGCCCCCGGTGGCCGGTAGCGGTACTGAGGATCCAGCCGGAGCTTCGCTGCGTTGAGTCAGTCCGCCGTAGCTCTGCCGACTGGAGGGATGTGACCCCGGAACAGGACGCCCTCCTACAACAACACACCATTCAAACAGAGCACAGAAGAAAGTAAAGCTGGACCAGGAGGGGTAAGCACTTATCTGTCGTTTTGTCCTCCGGCTGCACATTGTCAGGCGTTTTAGCGGCGACACGTACGTTTGAATCCCCGCGTTTTTACACTTCTGGCAGAGCAGCGGTACCTGGATGGTGTTTGCACCCATAGGAACTTCATTCAGGCTTTTGTCTGGGGCATGCTAGCGAGCTAGCTTGGCTTGTTAGCACTGGCCGCTTTGCCAAGGATAGCGCGGGTTTGGCGGAGACTAAATGAATTGTGTGTTCGAATTGAAATAAAGTCGACTTGTAAGTCATTAAATAAGTGGCCACTGCGTTTTTCCAGCGACGGGAATAGCTTTAATATTCGTATCGAAAATGCGCTGGAGGCTCGCTGCTTGCTAGCGAGAGCGCTGCTACAGTTTGAATAGTCTGCGTCCCGCAACATGATAACAGGAACTGCTCGGTCATGTGTATCCATCTCTAGGACAGAAACAGCTGCTTGTTGTTGCATTTTGCTGTGTTTGGATTTCCCAGATTTTAGTTATTTCTTATTTAGTGTTTGTCTTGCGAGAAAACTAACAAGATTTTACATAAATACAGTCAGAAACTAGCTCAGCTAACGTTAGTGTGCGTTAGATTTCCATTATTATACTCAACATTAACGCAGTTTACTGTTTCCTGCCCATAAATAATTCTGCACCCTACACACACATAGGATGCAAACATACACGTAAATGCTTAGGAACCCATTTGTCCCACTCATTAAACCAGTCAGCTGAGAGTTCATTTAAAACCCCACATATCTGCTGTACATGTGGCCACTTTCCTCCAAATTTCATGTTCAAGTTTGCTTTTCGCATAGCTCACTTAACTGGTTTTCTATTTTTGGATCGTGCCACCCATGGATGCATTGTGCCACCTCGCCTTTTACAGTGTCTGCTTCCACCCCCCACATGTCAGATAGCTGACAACCCCTTTGAGTGTTGAAGCTGGCACCCTGCAGGCAGCTGGGCATGGACGAGTGCTGCAGCCAGCGAGTGTCAGGGCTTGGCCACAGGCAGTCCTCCTGGCAACTACTACACTTGGTTCTGGACCTTGGTTCTGGCCTGGCCTTAGTTTGCACATTCCCCTAGCTGTCTGGGTTTTTCAGAGAGACTTGGACCAATGCTGGCCTCCTTCCCCTTTAGTGCCTCCTCACACTCATGGCAGGTGCTCTTCAGCGGCTGCGCAACCTCCTCAAGCCTTGAGGGGACGTCATCAGCTGCCTGCGAGCAGAGTTTGGACAGGGAGGCTGGTTCATCTCTGTGTTTGGCACAGCACTTGTCATCCTGTCAGCATTAACCGGGCCACGTAGTAGCCTGTTGTGGCCTGACACTGTAACATTAGAGCCGCCTGTATCCACTTGTGGCTTTCACACTCAGGCCCCCACATGGCCAGCATGTCTTTTTAATGATTTTAAAGAATCAAACCTAAAGATACAGCCATCTTTTCTTTTTCAACCTTTTTCATTTTCCTGTTGTGTTTTAAACAAGTCGCCAGATACACTTATTTCTTTGTCAGTTGCGCACGGTATACTGCACTGTATTCTTCCAAGCACATGGATCATATAACTGTTTGCAAATCAGAAATTTATGCCCTGCCTTGACGCAGGCTCCTTTGAAAATCTTGCAGCCGCACCCCCAAGGGACCAGCTTAAGGCAGCAGCTTCTGTTTCAATTCACTTGAGGGACCCTGAGGAGTGAGCATAGATGTTCTGTGATCATATACCAGATGAGATTTAATTATTTTATATAGCATAGTCTAGCTATATCAAATTAGCTTTAACAGAAACATTTGCAAAATCAGATTCTGTGAACTGTATGATGTTTTTGCTTTTAAAAAAAAGGGATTTGAAACCATTGTAGTTATATTACGAATATCCAGATTTAATATTTTGCGAAAAAGCTCTTTCAGCTGTCTAGGAAAAACCAAAGCTTTAGGTATAAATATGTGCTGTGACTTATTCTCTGTAGGTCCTAGTATCAACTTAATGTGGCGCAGAAATGGTCAAAGGACAGTTAAGCACACCCAGAAACCCAGCTATGAACTAAGCTTGTACAGTTCAGCAGGATTGTTTGAGTTCATGCCTCACATGGTGACAACAAGACATGACCTACTTATCAATCATGTTTTCACAATCTAGTTCATCACCATTGTCCCCAAATACTGTAGCCATTGTTGTGAACACTGTACATGTGAGCAGACGGCAGCGTGCAGACAGGCAGTGAGTCCAAGTCAGAGCCTTTCTGGCCTGCGGTGTCTGATCGTTGTGCTCGTGCTGTTTCAGGACCCCAAGCAGCCCCGATCTAAAGGGAGTCGGTCTGCTGGGTGTCAAGTAGTTTTCATTGTTTCCTACGCGACTTTGTGGTGTTGGGCGATAGGACGGACATTACTGTTTATCTGCTGCAAGATTTTATTTTCTTGTGCTGCAACAATTAATTGTCCGGAACATCTTGGTAATCGATCATTGCCAGAAATTGTTTATCAAGTTAAAAATACAAATAATGGATTTCAAATATAAAAATATCGGTTTCTGCTTCTGAAATATGGATACTTGATGCTTTTCTCTTCTGCTTTCTATCTGTGTAAATTTAGTATCTCTAGGTTTGATCATCCAATCCAATCCAATCCAACTTTATTTATAATGCACTTTACAAACAACACAGTTGACCAAAGTGCAGTACACGACAATAAAAAAACAACAACATCATGTTGTTTGGACATAACATGTAGTTTTAAGACTTGAAATTTGGGATTCTGTGGAACAATTTTCACTATTTCCACACAATAATTAATGTGTGATCTGTGTTTAATTGATTAATCACGTAATTAGGTGACATAATTTTCGCAATACTTCAGCCATCTTTCCTATACTCTGACATAGTATTGCAATATTAGTTAAAAAGTCACTTTATAAACAGATAGAGGTTTGTTTTGCTGAACTGCAGTTTTGAGTAAGACCATTGTTCTGCCATAATTTCAGTTAACTAGTTGTGTTAATAGGTTTCACGGCACTGTTAACCATCAGTTAAACGCGCGTGTGTTTGTGAGTGTGTGTTTGTGTGTGTGTACCTGCAGTGACACAGCTGCTCCACAGAACCAGGCCAGGTTGTTGGCAGCTGAGCTGGCAGCCACACCAGGCTCATAGCCTACTTAAGTTTCTCACACATTTGCTTGGGATGTTGGAGCAGCTCATGACTGAATTCAAGTTATTTTTCCTTCTCAGTTTTTCCCTTCTGTCGAGGGTATTGACCTCTCAGAGTCTTGCGGACTTCGGTTCTGCTTGCTAGAGGAATTTTATTTGTAAATCAGACGTTGCGCATCATGTGAGCAGCTGATTCTGGAGCCAGTGACAGTGGACGGGGATATGTGCGAATGGGCCGGGGCACTGTGGCAGCCTCTGCTCTTCTTGACCCTCAGCAAATATGAGGGCCTATCACATTGCATGCTGTAATCCCTGGCAGCAGGCCCTCATTGCACTGTGTGGCCCAACCAGACTCCTGAAATGGTTTTGAGAGGTGTTCTTCGTGTTTTTGTTTCTCAGAGACACTTACTGACACATTTGTACACAAGAAGTCCAGCATGACGCGCGGCACTCGTCTCTATTTTTAAAGTGTCATTACTGAATGTGTAATGTCTTTAAGAAATGTTGCACTGCTGTGACAGCGTTTCTGCCATGCAGCAAATGTGAACATTTGAACCAAGCCTAATCTCCTTCGCTGGAGTTGTATGAAATTTAATGATGCTTTTAGTCAACGCTGAAGTCACTGCAGCAGTTTTTCTAAATCACAATGTGATTTTAGACCTTGGCTTGTCATTTAGACCCTGACTAGGCACTTTTCAGTGGGCATATCTGACTCATCACTCATCAGAGCCCCAGAAAGAAAAGTCTCTCTTTAATTAAGTTTAAATCTTTTAAGTTGTCTTGTTTTTTCCTCTCGTTTTTTCATTGTTTGCTCATTTTCAGCCCAACAACTGCCCCTTTTTGTGTACTCTCCTAGTAAGAATAAAATAGTTGCAACCTAACATGGTGTAATACTAACAATGGGATTGTTCATTGCGTAGAATATTAATTTTCCATAGTACATCTTACCAAGATACAAATCGGAGTCTGCAAATGTATTTTGCTCATTCCCATCATATTTTGACCTGGTACAGCTATAGCAGATATTCAGTGTCCTGCCTTGTGGTATGAGAGCAGGGAATTGGATGGTAACTTGTGATGCTGTATTATCTCAATATGTTTGACCAAACGGAATCATCACATATAAATCATTTTCCAATTCACAGTTCATTTCAAGATTTGTGATATATCATAGTAACTGTAAAAGAGAATGAAAGAAGTACCTTTAAGATCATGTTTTAGAACTCAAGAATCACTTCTATGTTACATGTATTTTAAAGATTTCACTACTACACTGTGTTTTGATACACAACTGAGAAAAGTTCATGTTGGAGCATATATTTAACCTCGTACACAGTGAAACTTTGTATGTGTTTATACAGTATGCTTTTATTTAAATTTTATCTAAATGTGGAAGAGCCATAATCTGACACAAGGCTGGACTGTCATGAGTTCTTGCAACTGACAGTAATGCATTGTGTTGAAAATATTAATATATCAACAGGTCAGTCAAGAGAAAAATATTTTAAACACCAATTAACCTGACCAACTTCACTCGTTTTTCAATCAAAAACTGTGAAAATTGCAAATCATATCGGTTGTAGCGTCTCAAATGAAAAGATTTCTTTGTCATATTTAATTGTAAACAACATATTTTGGATTGTTGGTCATTCAAAACAAGATATTTTAAGATGCCATCATGGGGTCTGAGAAGTTGCAGCCCTTTATTTGATATTTTCATAGGAAAAATAATAAAAACTTCAAACGATAAATAAAATAATAGGTTTTACAACCATTAAATGCTGCCATGCACAGCTTAGAAGTTGGGAGCTGACCTTGTGTTGTTTTATTTATTTTTATTTTTATTTTTTAAAACTTTGGTTTCCCTAGTTCAGTATCAGCGATGATGCGGTTTAGCTGGACTGCCTAGAGGGGCTCAAAGAGCTTGATGTCTCAGCTCAGCCCAACATCACAACACTGACAAGAGCCCCACACGGGCAGAGAGGGGGGATTATAGCTAGATCAGCATTAAAGAAAGCCTTTGATTACGTCTGGAATATTAGCCGTATGTGTCTGAGGCTGGCTGAGTATCCCTCGAGGGATTAGTGTTGAGCCAGCCTACCTCTAGAACCTAACATCGGGCACATACAAAGGAGTCTGGCAGCATCCTTATTGTGGTCCTTGAAATGGTTCAAGACATGCTACACAGAGAAGCATGTATATCACAATAATGCCAAAATGACCCTCGTAGGCTGCACATAGTTCCTTTGTAAAACATAATGTAGCTTTTAAGCAGAGCGTGTCTGTGATGCTTATATAACATATATTGGGACATTATGCTGTTATCTTTATCTTCTTGGTTAATGGCCTAATTAGAAGTGTCATATTCTCTAAATTTGCCCCTGAATTTATAGGCTTTATGTCCAGTACATCAGTAAATAGTCAAATAAATTATGTTGTTGTTCTAATAAACATCAACAAGGTTTCTCACAGACATAATTTTCATAGCAGACACATGTTCCCAGATGTGCTGTCCAGGTTCTTCTGCAGAAGCACAAAGAAATGGGCAAGAATAAGGCCTGGTTGGATAAGAAAACAGAATGTACCACAAGCTTACTTCCCTTGGAAACTGAAAGATGGCCTGCAGTGCCTTCAACTCAGAACTAAATTCATCTACAGTCTGGAGAAGTGCGGTCATAGGTGGTCTTGATAGAAGACTTGCAGCCAAGAGGGCATCCGTCCAATGTGGAAACAAATCCAGGAAGCTCACCAATGCACAAACATGACCACCAGGGTGCAGAAAAATGGCAGCAGGTGCTCTGGGCTGATGGAGCTCTGAGCAGAGCCGCTGCTCCTTCACAATAAAAGGAGCCAGTTCAGAATGTGTCCTGGACGACAAGGCTTTTCTGGGCACGTCCAACTGTTAAGATAGTCCTAGAACAGGCTGCAGATTCATGTCCATCACACCATACCATCAGGGAAGTGTCTGCTTGATCCCAGATTCATTCTGCTGCTGACTGAGAGCCCAGACATACAGCCAGATTCTTAAAGATTCAGCAACAAGGAACGCTAGGAGTCCCACAGCAGATGGTATGGCCCCCACAGAGCCCTGAACTTAACATTGTGGAGTGAGATTACACGAAGAGACAGAAGACTATGTTCACTGAAGAGCTGTGGAAACTTGACAAGAAGTACCTAAAACTGTGTGCAAGTGTAAAAAGTAGTGACACCTATTATTCATTTGATTACAGTATTGTTCTCGTTGCCACATAAAAACTATTCATGGCAATATGAGTGCTTAAAACCCTTGCACAGTTCTATATATGCTTTTGTTTTCTAGTTAACAAGCAGCGGATGCGTCAGATCATATGAATGTTTTACAAACAGCATCCTAGGTGTGAACTGTCAGAGCGGGCTAGACGGAGTTTGTTGTTTGCTCAACTACATGTTTTCTATAAATAGAGGAGTTTGTGTTTTGTGTGTTCCCAGAAGAGTTTCATCTGAACACAACTCAAACAATATGATGAGAAAAGATGTCAGTGTCTTTATTGATCATCTTGAATTTTGTATAATAGAATTTGGATGTTTGGAGAGCTGCTTTTACTGAGTCAAAATGGTAATGTGGAGACAATAGAAAATGATCTCTATGTTCTGCTTCAGCACTATCCACATTACCATGGAAAATTATCAGTAATGCAGATGGAATAATGTCTCGGTCATTTTATTAAGCCAAAATGGCAAACATTTTCTGGTTCCTGCTTTTCAGATATGATGATTTATTGCTTTTCCTTGTGTTGCAAAAGTTTGAATTTAATATTTTGGGATTTTTGACTGTTGGTTGGACCTAAACAGAAACTGAAAACCTTCAAGTTATGGACTATTTGTTGGTCAAAACAAGCTGTGTGGGCTTTAGGCTGTGGAAAAATGTGATATCACATAATTGTTTACCTCTAGGCTACAGGATAAAGCAGGTATAGAAATAATAGTAATTAACAGTTTAAAAAAAAAAGCTTGTTGCTGCATTTTATTGAAGCATATTTCAAGATAAAAGCCTGTGACAATACATTTGGTTATTTGGACAAACTGTATGTAATTTTCGGCTTTAAAATCATCTCCAACTGGACTGTACTTTGACACAGTGGGTTTCAAATTTTGTAATCCAGAGACCCAGGAAGTCATTACTGAGAGGTTAAGTCTGTGGCATTGAGCAGAAGGTACCAGACTACCATCTGGTTGACTGTTCGGCAAGATTGCATACATGAAACTGCTCATTACATAATCATATGCACAATGTTAATCACTGTTGTGTACATGTTGTGATCCAGTTCACTGAGTAACAGAACTGTAATTATTCCAGTTCTGTAGCTGCTCAGCTGCCCAAAATAGTCATCTAGAAATTAGTCTTTGTGGCTCCTTCCAGCCAGAAGAATAAAAGGTGAAATCCACCAAAGGATTGGATGTGTCTCCTTTTTCCCCCTCTCTTTTTAAAACATGACAATAGAAGATGATCACCCTCATTTACAATTCCACATCTTTCCTACTTCCTGCAGAGATTCTCCCGATGGGATTTTGTGCTCTATGTTTGTTCTTCTTACAGCAGATATTGCTGTGGAAGTGGGATAAAATAAAAACATTTTTTTTCTGGCTGGTAAAAAGCTGCAACCCTCGAAACAGTCAGGAGCCTGGGCAGACATCGTGCTAAATATGGACAGTTTTCAAACTTCAAAAGCAAACATCAGAGGATCTGAAATGCCTGTCATGAAAGCAGTAGGCCTATTTATACAGATGATGAATGTGGAGTATATCATCCTTATGTCCGCTAGCAGACATGAAAATGGTTGCATTGTCTTAAAATATTCCTGAATATTAATGGATCTTTGTTGTATAATGTTTTCAGTCTTCAAGGATCTCAGTACAAGACAGCACCTTTTAGAGTAATCGCACCCCTCAGTCATTCTCCTCATCCTCGGCTTTTTATCCAGTCGTGTGCAGTGACCGTTTTATTCCCAGTGTGCTTCTAAGGCAGGCAGATTGGTGCTCCTTTGTTTCCATCAGTCTTCATGCTGCACGTCGCCTCGCTGGTAGGTCTCTTTGCCTGGAGTCTCAGCTCTCCCATTTATGTGAAGTGAGGAGCTTGGAGACGTGATCAAACGTGTCACTGCTGCTGATCTAAGGACATGGCCACCCCCTCCTACACCCTCCACCAACATCCTCTCCCCATCACTACCCCCACCCAAATACATTCACACACCACCACCACCACCACCAATCCCCTGAAGGTTTACTGAGCAACTGAACTGACACCGGCAAGCTCTCTCAATCTTTTCATGTCTGCCTTACTTTGAGTCTTCAGCAGCTCTCCAATTAAACTGTGCCTGACGCTCAGGTTGACGTGAATAACTAATGTATTCATCTGCTCCTCATTCGGTGTCCAGCTACCACTTTCTGTGGCTGAAAAGAAGGCAAGAAGACAAAGTCAAGGGCTAGTTGCTTGCAGTTAACATCCACCGAAGGTTGCTATAATTATACAGACTATAGCCAGAAGCATGGTCTCCAGCTGCTCTGATCTGGATGAATCCACATGCTCACAGTGGCAAACAAATGCCAGCCAATGGCCAATGGTACCCCATTCATCCTCTCCCCTGGGCTCTGGAAAGGGGCGAGCCAGCTCCTCAATTAAATATAACCCTACATCAAACAGCCTGTCAACATGCATTAGTGGTCCTTTGTATAGATAAGAGGCCAAAATAAATTGCCAGAACTATCATAGTCACTGTGGCTCCCGTAGGCTTTTTATGATTTATTCTTAGGGGAGAACAAATCCTGACTTGCATACTGATATCCTCTCGGTTACATCTTATATTCTTCCCACTGAATTTATCCTTTATAAAGGTTTATTTTGCTCTTTTCTGTGTATTATTTCTTCTGCATGTTTAGCTTTTTCATTAGCTGGATATCCAGCCGTGCCGTGCGCCTTGTCTCGTTGGTGCATTGTAAAAGAGATCTAATGTGACAACAGCCGACCTTGATGTGTGTGTGCTATCACAGCGGAACCTATCCTTTTGCTGTCACCCGCATTAGCTTTGGCAGCTCCTTTTATCGCCTTCTTTTCCCTCCCCCTTTTTCTCCCCCTTTGCCTATATTTTGCATCTCCGCAGACTGACAGTGAAAATAGGTCATTAGTTAGATGGAGAATAAGAGATGGAAGCAGGCAGCGGTGAGATTTGTGAGAAATCTGCCATGCAATATTAATGATGCTGTGAAGTAGCAAACCTGCACTGTGACTTTACTCAAGACAAGTCTCCTGCCTCGGGAAAGGCTCAGGAGCTCAGACATCA
>OMNN01032151.1:0-10568 GCA_900302755.1 Chromis chromis | reverse complement strand
AAAATAGGTGATTGAATTAGTATGTTATGTTTTATATTTTGCAATAATTGACATAGAAATCTGTGTTCACTTTGACATTAGAGAGTCTGTTTTGGTAAATTCTTGTCAAAAAAGACAAATTAAATTGACCATAATTCAATGTTGAAAGCAGTAAAAGGGGGATATGTCCAGGGAGGAGATGAAATCATTTCATAGACACTGTATATGGTTTGGATTTTGGCTGACACAAAGTTGACACATCAGTTAGAGATTTCCTGGAAAGACTGTCCAACAGGCGCCTGAACTTTGCCACCACTGGAACAGACATGTCTAACATACCTATCAGCTAATCACACACACACCAAACCACACTGACACAGCAGGATAAGATTTACTGACAAAAATAAGCATGTTAAGTGCTTGTCAAGTCTAATCCATGTTGTTGTCTGCAAAGATTTACCAAAAAAGATTGTCAAGGCGAAAACAGATTTCTAATATAAACAAATAAAATTAAAAAACATAAAGTAAGTGGTTGCATAAGTATTCACCCCCGCTTAAGTCAGTATTTAGTAGATGCACCTTTGGCTGTCTTGCTGACTTATTGAACCTGAGCCTCAGTCAGCTTTGCACATCTAGACACTGCAATTTTACCTCATTCTTCATTGCAATATAGCTCGTGTAAAATAAGTGACTGTATAACTCCATTTAAAGTGATTCACCTAATTAAACACAGGTGTAGCCAAATGGTGTGAGAAGTCACAACTTTGTGAAAAGGTAACTGAAAAGCATAAGCCAGGGGACGGAGCAGATAGAAAAAAATCCAGTTCATCCCTTGGAGTACAGTTAAATTCATCATTAAGAAATGGAAGAAATATGGCACATGCATAAATCTGCCTAGAGTAGACCGTCCTCAAAAACTGAGTGACTGTGCAAGAAAGAAACTAGTAAGTGAGGTCACGACTCCTTTGAACAAGTTGCAAACTTCAGCACCTGAGATGGATAAGATTATAAATACAGCAAATGTTGTCTGTTCTTCACCAGTTAAAGCTTCATGAGAAAATAGCAAAGAAAAAGACACTGTTTAAAAATGCTCACATTAAATCTCACTTGAGTTTGACAGAAGGATGTGAGAGACTCTGGTCATATCAAATCAAAGAACCTTCTTTCAGTTGACTTCAAAGTTGAGCTTAATGGCCATCTGACTAGACACTACGTTTGGCAGACACCAAACACCGCACACTATCACAAACACACCATCCCCACTTTGAAGCACAGTGGTGGCAGCATCATGATGTGAAGCATGGCGGTGGCAGCATCATGGTGTGAGGCATGGTGGTGGCAGCATCATGGTGGTGGCAGCATCATGATGTGATGCATAGGTGGTGGCAGCATCATGATATGAAGCATGGTGGTGGCAGCATCATGATGTGGGGATTCTTCTTGGCAGCAGGCCCTGGAAGGCTTGTAAAATTAGAGGATAAAACGAATGCAGCAAACTAGAGGGAAATCCTGGAGGACAACCTGATGCAGTCTGCAAGAGAGACTGAGACTTAGGAGAATATTTGTTTTCCAGCAAGACAAATACTTACTTACTTGCCTTACAAAACGTTAGAAAAGACAAGAAAATATTAGGAATGACAAGAAAACGATAAAATTAGCAGCAATAAAACATTAGAAAAGACAATATAAATTATGTTTTCGGTCATCATTTCAAGTTTTGTTTTTGTTTTTTTTTTACAGCTGAACACGGTGAAATGTCAATATACATTTGAAGAATGTCTTTAGAAAGGACTGGATGCAGGGTTAGTTGATAAAAATAGTGATTTATTTTTGTATTTCTTTCATAAAAGTATTGTCACATAGCATTGTACATTTCCAAAAAATAAATATTCAATATCTTGTGTATAAAAAAAATCTGTTTCTAAAATCTGTCATCAGACCACAGCGTGTTTGCAGTTATCTCTCTGCCGCTGATGCTGCTGGACCGCTGTGGGAAATATCGCTTTATTTTTTTCACAATAAGGGATCTTTGAATACACCTTAAAATGCTCCTATGGTTACAAAAGGACAACCATACAGTTACATATGATTGATAACGTATAATACAAATACACTCGATGGATTTATAGAAATACATCAATTAATTTTTTTATGTCATTATAGAGCTTCTATTGCATATGAGGACGGAGTTTTGCCCCTTAAAAACTGTATATACAGTATAACATCATAACTAAACGTCATTACTTTTCCTGCCTAAAGAGCGACGTAATCAGGCTTCTGAGGCTTGAATGCATGAAATTACATACAGAACACTTTCACAGACACACACTTAGTCCACTCTTAGAAGCTCATTAATTAGACTGCGCAATAAATACCACTTCATGTAATGTAAAATCTGAAAATGACATTTCTGATTTCTATTTAATGTGTATTTTTTTGATTAAATTGATGCCTTCTTTCACTTTTGGTTTTGGTTACAACATCGTTTCATCAAAATTCCAAAGGCAAACACATAATTGTCTTTTTTTTCAAACCAATTTTGGCAGTAAAATAATACACACAGTTATCACAAAAGCATTGAGGGGATGGAGGGAATGTTACACCATAAACTGACTGAACCAGCCTGTCAGGATTTGCAGGCGATGAAGCAGGTGCATTGAGATAAACATGCAAAAACAAGTCTTGGAAAAAAAAACAGTGAGCGCATAAAGCAAACAGATGACCTCGTTGTGGCTGTATGAAACTTGATTTTAAGATTAATGATCCAATGTCCAAACCAAAACATGCGTTGCCCTCTCTTGCCTACATTAGAATCTCTCTCAGCCTAATGTCAAAGCCTTCAATGAAGATCTTCCTCTGTTAAAGTGACTATCTGATAAAACACCAAATCTGACGTGTCATAAGGAAGTGTTACTTATTTATCTACTGGGCCGTGCCTCATAAGTTAGTCAATCAAATGCCTCCCAGAAGGCCAACCACGTCCACTGTGTTTTACTATTACTAAACCTCCCACAATGGATAAAGTCACACAGAAGGAGAACATGCAGCTTATCAACACCCAACTGTACTTCAACGCCATCAAAAATCAAGTAAAGCATGTAAAATAAAACCACATGTTGAAACAGAGTGCAGGCAGTTTTAGTTGAACAACAAGAAAAGATCAAGTGTGAATCGAAATCCTGACATTTACTGTTGCCCTATGGGTGGTACCACTGAGCAAATCTGACCGAACTAACCAACTAGGTAGCTGTAAGATGAATAAAATCAACATTAACTTACTGGTTTACCTGAGCAAACAATCTATTCCAGTTTACTTGAGCTGAAAACGAGAGTTAAGTAAAATGCCAGAGATGTGCTTTAGGTGTGGAAACTATTATCCCAACACATTTGCTCGTGTTGTTAACCTTGACACAACGGGTGCTCCGCTTTCTCTGCCCAACTGTGAAGCATTTGTTTCTTGTACCAACTGGGCCTTTTCATTATCCCATTATCTTTCCCACTGGTTTGGTTTGGCTCACTGGACGGGAAATAAAACGATGACATAAGTGGAGGTTATAATGTCCGGAGCAGAAGTTGGTGAACAATTTGAGAATCTCTTTGTGTGAATACAGACTCCGAGCTACAGCGTCGGTATCGTCATTTGGTTTAAACCGGTTTCCGATAAAATAAATTAATTTAAAAATGCACTACTTTGGCTCTGATGCAGCCGCCTTTCTATCTGTAGTCACTCTGATTGGTCTCGAGGAACATCTGATTGGTCTAATTTGGTTATAAATAATAAGTTATAGCCTATCAACACTGCTTTTTTTTTTTTTTTTTTTTTTAAATCAAACATGAATAAATGTAAGTATTGCAAGAAAATTTTGTGTTGGAGTGTGAGTTATTTTAAATCCTAACACCAAGATTTGCAAACGTGTATAAGTTCTAAGTGGCTTCCTCAATATCAGTCTCTTTTATTACTAATAATCGGTATCGGCTCTGCAGAAAAAACACAGATTGGTCGACCTTTAATTCCTTCTACTGAATATATGTTATGGATATGTTTGCCATATTTGTGCAAAGGGTGCATTTTTCTGAGGAGCTTTTGCTATTTGTGCAGTATTTCTACTAATAAAGTACTTATTTCAGTCAATACATGTATTTTTATAAATGTAGAATAAAATCTATAACACCACAACAGCCTCCCACAGCTCACCCAATGGGGTTTTTGACTCTCCAAAGGTTTCTCCCATGCGCAGGTTTAAGTGGATTTTTTTTGTTGCTCATATTGGCCCGTACATCCCATAGACATTCCATGTTGCCTTCATTTTTCAGATTTTTTCACAGGTTTGAAATGATTCATTAAACACTGGGCCTCACAGTCATAGTGCCTATTACACACACACATACACAAAACATGACCTCTATAATATACAGACAGGTGACAAATTACAGGAAAAACACGATGCTTGGCCCCTACAGTGAGGGGATCTGGTGGCTTAGTTATGTTGTCATCAGCTCTATGGCCTGTGACGAAAACCTTTCTGTCCTGATGGGAGCGCTGTCTTCTAGACCCAGAGGGCACGAGGGGTCACTGGAGAGTTTCATGCATCGATGTAAACACAAGTATTTGTTCCACGCAGTAAAAACAAGAAGCTAAGAGCGTTTATAGTTTTATAGTTTAGTTTCTTTCCGGACAGGAATGTCTGATTTATTCTAAATGTGGAGGAAATTTTGAGCAGAAATCTTGCTGAATCACAAATGAGTTAATAAAGCCCAGCGGTTTATAAAGGAATTAACATGGATTCATTCATCACTAATATGAAAAGGTGTTTACTTCCCCAAACAGAAGACATAAAAGTGGATGGAAGAGTTAATCGTGAACTCAGGTGGGGTCAAATTAAATAAGGAAAGCTGATCTACAGGAGAATAAATATTTGAAAGAAGCACAAAATGCCTTCTTAATATTTTGAATTGTCTCTGCAGCTTGGGCTTAAATTTTGTGTTTTCCCTTCCATTTAAAATTTTTTTTTTTTTACCATAAATTATGCTGAAATGCACAAATTAGTGCATAAATCTCACCAGAATGCAACAAATAAAGTGTCTGACGCTCAAAATTTCCACCCAAATGTTCAAACTAAATCGACCTCAATGGTTTGATGAATATCAAAACCATCATATCATCATATGTTATGGCTTTGATGGTCACCTCATCTCTACCAAACTGAGCACCTATAAGAGATTTTGGACTCTACCAACATTAGAATACCAAAGGAGGGAATATCTTTTGTAGGACTGATGTTTTATCCCTCCAGAGACTTGGAGAAACAATGCTAAGGTGCATTTAAGCTGTTCTGGGGGCAGATAGAAGGCCACTTAGAGACACTTTATGTTGGTTTTTCCTTTAATTTGTCACCCGGCTGCTTGTGTCACTTCTTCAAAACCTTCCTCGAGGTGAACTGTATAGTGGACATAAACGCTGACAGAACCTAAGCAGCTTCTCAGACAGACAGACGGACAGACAGACAGACGGACAGACAGGTAATACTGATTTGCTTTGAGGTAAAATCTCAGTCAGAACATGCCGTTGGGGTCAAACAGCTTGAAAGTGTAAAGCATTTAAATCGTGACAACAACCAACTCAACGCCTGTGGTTGCAGCTACGCCCAGCTCAGGTTCAGATTTCATCTTTACAGCTTTTCATAGTTGAAATTCCATCAAATCAATTGAAATCATCTCCTGCAAATCTATTGGCCAAACACCTGCAGCTGCTTATTTACACAAATTTGGGGCCAGACTATTAAGTTCATAAATTCTGACTGGGATGTTACTTCATATTTGAAATGCTAGTGGTCACTCTTTAAGCTCTGCACATGTAATAATTCATGAAAGTATTCAATAACTGCCTGGCGATAAAAGCCCACAACAGATGTACGGTAAATACAGAATGCTTGGACGGAGGGAGATGAATGGATGTCATTTTTTTTCTCGAGGTTCAACTCTAGAAATGTGTTAATTGGGGCAAAAATGAACATATTTGTTTGCTTGCTTTTGGTTACACAAAGTCAGCAACTGAACAGGAAGAGAAAACTGTAGTTACCAGTTTGCGTTTAGGGTTGGAGTTCATTTACATACTGCTCCTTCAGCTGTTTGAAGAAGAGAAGTCTGGCTATTGTACAAAGTCTGCAGATGTTTCTCAGTGTAATCCAATGTGAAGTCTCTGTTGTTGGTCTCTGAGATGAAACCAGGCGGGTCCACTGGAGCACGACGCAGGCTTTTTGAGATCTGGCAAAGTCACAGCGTTGGAAATGAAGCCTTTGCTGGGAAGAATTAAGTAGCTTGCTTCTCCTTCTTAAAGAATCCACTTTAAAAAAGAATATATTGATCATACACCAGTTTAGACAATAAATGTGAACATGAACAAATCTCTTCCAAAACTAGTAACCAAAGTGACACACCATCAATTCTGAGAAATGCAGAGAACTTGAGGCTTCCTGACTGGAAGAGAATTGGAAAATCGGATGAGTTGAAGCTCTTTTACTCGAAAACTGAGCTTTATTTCATTTTAACACAAAGTCCATGAGCTCATAAAGTCATCACAGAAGCTGCTACTGTGCCTACAACTTCCGTGTGCTTTGGCCGACGGAGCCGTGTCAGGGTTTCGTCATCGGGACAATCTTGGCTCCATTTGGCACATTTGGGAAAGACTTATTGATGTTCACAAATCGGGACTGAACGTTCTTGTTTCAGTGTGGATTGTCCTTTTACCCCTCTACCTCCAGTTCACGGGCGATAATAATCCCCAGTTATTATCAACAGGGACGTCGCTCCGCTGGCTTCTTCTCAGCTTTCAGGCTGTAAGTCTTTCTTCCTACCCTTCCTCCAATGGGAAAAGCCACAATCTGCAAAACAGATGACAGGAGAAACCGCATTAAACATTTACAACTTCATTTATCTCTCACCGAGCGTCTGACTGATTAACTCCTATAATTTCTATTGACTCTGACCGCATGTTTTACAGTTGCATTATGAGCATTGATCATTCCTCTGTCTCTCCATATGGACACACACACAGCTACTAAAGTGTGACTTTTCTCTCAGGTTTCACCTTTCTGAAGGGTCGCATTCAAAGGACTCGCAGCTGTGCTTAATCTGCACCGTGTTGGAGATTTACAATTAGATTGCAACCACACCACAGAGCCCTGCTGTAGCTTTTTAAACTAATCGGATCTGACTAGTTTCCAAACCACACACAGACCTCCTGAAACAGGCTTTATCTAGTTATGATCCGCATGAAATACATGTTTTTGGCCCCTGAAAATATATGCAAAGTTATGTATAAAATAAAGGTTATTTTCTGCATGATGAAGCCAAGTGTAGGAATACTTCAACATCTTGGGAAATATACTTACTTGCTGTATTACTAAGAACTATACTGAGCAAAAATCTAAGTGCAGTAGGTAATATTAGTGTATTATCAAATTCTATCGATTTCTGATAACATTAGGGGTTAAATACTTGTTCCAACACATAGGAAACTCTACAACAGAATGGATGTCATGATTTGAACAAGGAAGACTACACTGGGAATGATAATGGGCAAATCAAGAGCGGGGACCAGAAGTCACAAGGCTTCACCATTTGCATTGCATAGTGCCAATGAGTTAATGAGGTTGAAATATTGTCCAGCTCTTCTTGAAGGTTCTGGCAAAGTTGGCGAACATTTTTGGGGACAGGATCATGTTGTCTGAGACTTTGTCCATCCAGTGAATCCCACAGATGTTGGGTCTGCAGGTCACAGTTGGACGGGAACATTTTCAGCTGCTACTTTAGTTAGTTAAAACATGTGCTTTGTCTTCTTTGAACATCAAGTGATGGCGGCGAATGAGCGGGATACCCATGGGTGTGAAGATTTCATATCAATATCGTTGGATTGCCATCAGTAAAATGCAGACAAGTTCTTCGTCCATGGCATATTCCCATTCGTACCATCACTCCTCTGCCTCCGTGGGCCATTTTTCTTACATCTACCATATGTTCAGCTAAAAAACAAGAGCCATCCGTGAAAAGAACCGTCTTCCATCATGCTAGTGTCCAACAAACATGAGTGGTCGCCCAATGGTGTGGTCGAAGTGACCTCAAACTAGCTTCCCTAAGGCGATTCCTCACAGTTTGAGCAGATACTCTCTGGTTGTACACACCAACAACTTCATGTCCAGATGTGACGATCCTGGATCCTGTAGCAGATTGTCTGTCGTAACATGCTGTCTGAACCGATTTCTAAGACGACAAATGGTGGAGTTGTGGACATCCAACATGCCAACAGCCAGTTCTTGTCTTTTTAAGCATTTTAAGATGTTTTTGTTTATAATTTGCTGGTCAAAGGAGTGTCTGGTCATGCTATCTGATCATTGTCCTTTAAAGCCACATCTGACCAGGGTTTGGATTATATTTGGAGAATCTGTCACAGCTCACAAACTTTTTGAGCACGATTGGCTAAATTTAACACTTTTCAAACCATTTCAATAGAAATGCCATTTTTAACTTTTCCTGTAGGTTAGAAAAATGAAGCATTTGCATGTTTCATTTTGTATTTTTGCTCAGTATACATGGGAGGACTCATACCACTTTCATGTCTGTGGGTTAAATATAAAGCTGAAAGGCTTAGCTTAGCACAAAGACAGGAAACTCTGCCCAGAAGTAATAAATCTGTATAGTAGCACAGTAAATTACATGTTATATTTAGTTTGTTTATTCCTTTCAAAAACAAAAGTGTAAAAAGCATCTATTTGCTTTTTTAAAGATGTTTTTCTGACTGAGACCAGTCGCCGGGAAGACTCAAACAATGTCAAGAAATAGTCCATAACATAACATATTAACAACTAGGCTTTAGAGGTGTTAGTAGGCAGATTTTGTTACCTTTACACATAGTTTTATTTTGCTAAGCTAAGCAAAATAGCTGCTAGTTCCAGCTTCATATAAACAAATAAGTATACTTCTCATTCTCACATAATAATGTATTTCCTCAACTGTACTTTTAGGTTTGATATAGATGGATTGCAACAGTTTTCCAGGTCACTGTGCTTCAGTAGAGGGCAACCGATCTTCTTCTTCTGCTTTTGGTTTTTCGAGAACAATTAGATTCAACAATTAGCACTTAGGAGCTTACATAGAGTTATTTCAAGTGGTTTGTTTAAATATTTCTAATGATAGCAGTCTTTGACCCCTAACTAAGTGGCAAGACAAACTCACAGAGGATGCTACCCAAATTATGGCATCATTATCAGTGATTGAAACATGTTGAGTATTGAAGACGGACAGGGGGGGAGTGGATTTTGCTGCAGGAGTGCCTTTAAACTTTTTTATATTATGTTCTACAATTAAAGGCAAACATCCAAGACGACCCCGGAGCTATAAATACCCCCCAGTGTATTTGGTATTCAAAGGATTATGGGGCTAAACTTTCACTTTAACACCCACTTGGGAACCAAAGTAATGTGGCACCGGTTGCTCAAGGAATGCAGCAACCTTGTGCGCTCCAGATGTGAGGGCCTCAAACAGCGGATACTGTATACTGACACATCTTTACAATGATGGATTACCTCATGTATGAACGTATGGCCAGGGCTGCGCATTTACATGACTATTAGTGAGAGCTCTGCTTTACTTCCAGCACACATATTGCATTACGCATGTTCGCCTCAATGATCTTTATTGATATGCTGTCACTAGTCTGTAGGAGTTGAGTCCATATAGGTGTTTTCGTTTTATTTTAAGTGCATTTCTGGCAAGATTTATAGTGTTTAAATGAAGCACTAGTGAGATGTTTCTGCTGCATGCATGAAGGTCTGCAATTCTTCCAAAACCCAACTAGCTTTTAACGATCTACCTGCCTTCACATGATTGATATCCCATTTATTCTGCACTACTTCCATGTGGTGGTTAGATATGACCTCAAGAAAGTTACCTGGCTGGTCGAGGGCTGCATCTATGGTCTGTTATTGTCTTGATTATTTGATTAGTTATTTGGTTTATAAAATGGCAGAAAATTGTGAAAAGGGTTGATCAGTGTTTCCCAAAGCCCAAGATAATATAATAATAATAATAATAACAATTTGTATTTGTATAGTGCCCTTCATACAAGGTTTGCAGCTCAACGCGCTTTACAACAAGGAAACATCCGCAATATTACAAAGTACACTTAAAACATTTAAAACATTAACAACAAAGACTTGCCTACACTACCACAAACGGCACTACCATCTCCTTCCTCTGCCTCACACCAACTGCACCAAGAAAAGTGGGGTGGGGATACAAACCCTGGTTCAGGTAGGGGGTAGAAGTAGAAGAATTAAAGATGAAAGTAGAGATGGGGTACAGACCCTGGTTCGGGTAGGAAGTAGAAAGTATAGAGGGTGCTGAAGGTGGAGGCCTAACTGCCTCGCCTGATATTTCCCTCACTATCCTCCTCAGCTTCTGCCCCTAAGTCTGTATATCTAAGTAAGTTTAAAGGCTAACGCAAAGAGATATGTCTTAAGATCACGTCATCAAATGTCTTGATTTGTCCACAACCCGAAGATATTCAGTTTACTATCATAAAAGAGGATAGA